>NW_024121333.1:4988120-5045381 GCF_016745375.1 Pimephales promelas
TCTCTTTCTCTCTCTCTCTTTTATAGCCATCCCTTGATGCTAAACAGGACGTCTCCATGGATACAGGAATAAACAGATGATAACAAGCCCTCAGCCTTTTAAAGCCCATTTCAGAAGGGAGTAACATGACAGACAGAGAAAGAGAGAGAGAGAGAGAGGACAGAAGTTGTGCAGACCAGGGAGTGTGTGTGCATGTATGTGGATTGCCAGCAGCTGGAAGTCAGTAGCACAGGTAAGAGTGATTTCACTGCTACTAATGTGATACGAGTGCTCTTCATGAGCAAATGCACTCCACACCTGAACATGCATACAGAACATGCACTCATCTTATTCGCTATATGCATGCACTCAACACCATACAGACCCATGATATTCCATCCATTGGTATACAGCATCTATGGTTTAAATATTGAAACTGTTAATGGCATGCTGCATATGGGTATTGCTGCATGTGTGAATTCAGTGAGTAAATTGACATAACAAAAACAAAGTGGTGTTATTTCAAGAATTTATTTTTATTTATTTTTTGTTACCCCTTAACAAATATACATAGCCTATATTTGAAGTTGCAAAACTTGCATTCAATGCTATAATAAATGTTGCTATTTTTTTCTCCTTCTGCTGGTCATACATATATAACACAAGTGAAATGGATAGAAAAAAAATGTAATTGCAATAAATAAATAAACTGTTTTAAGTATATGTCATTGTTTTTTCAAGATTTATTACAATTGTCACCGACTAAAATTATTTAGATTGCAATTATGTATAGGCTTTATATACTTCATGAAGTGTTCCCGATGCTATTCATATAATTGTTGAACAAAACACTGCTGCTGACATTGTCAGGTTAATTATAGGGTCGATGTCTGTCTGATCAAAAAGTAAACACTCATCAAGTTGTCTATATCAGTTATATTCATATATATCAGATGGTTTATGAAGTGAGTATCACATATTATATCTATTATATGTCAGTATGGAATACAGAATAAGTGTGAAAAAACATTGTGGGGGGAATAGGTATCTTGCAGGCAGGACAACAAAGAAGGATTAGCTGCAAAACCATAGGGCTGAAGCAGAGAAAGATTGAGATCTAATCAGAAAGTCTTCAGGATATGCCTTTGTTATTTTGATGAGTCTACTGTATGTGTGTGTGTGTGTGTGTGTTTCCATCTTTAATACAATGGTAATTTTCCATAGACACTTCCACAAAGTCTTGTCCTGTGTGAGGGGATCTCTTGGGAGGAGGGCAGTGTGTGTTTATGTGGACGGCTGCCTTTGCATGTGTGTTAGAAGGGTGAGGCTCATACAATGATGTCTTTATTCAGCCGGCTGTGTGGGAATAACCTCCGAAGTATAGAATGTATTAAGGAAATACGCAGCACACACGTGCAACATGTTAAGTATGACGACATATAAAATGCGATGACTTCAATGGTTCAATGACTGAATTGTTTGCCAAACCAGTGATGTTTACAACATTATGCAACAATTTGGGGTTAATTATCCTTAACAAATCCTGAAATAAAAAAAAAAAAAATGAATGAACACCACTATTCAAAAGTAAGATTTTTTTTGTGATATAAATTAATATTTTTATTCAGCAAGGACACATTAAATTGATCGAAATTCACCTTTGGCTAAGCCACGCCCTAGAATGTAGATTGACCAATCACAGCGCAGCAAAGAACGAGCTCCCACAGAGGACGGACACTTTTTCACAGCGCAGGCGTCTCATATTTTTGGTCTCGGCAGGTTTTATTCAAAATATAGTTAAACGTTGTGCCTCGGGCATTTGTAACACATACGCGTTTCCCAGAGAGGTTGAAGGGGGGTGTCTGTTTTTTCCCTTCCCTGTGTCAGTGTGGGTGTCCTCAGTCAGCTAAACCCCGCAAAGATCAACAAGCACATATTTTTTACTTCTGTTCTAACCTTACTGTGAGTGTGAATTTATACTAGTTAGACTGTTTTATAATGTTTTAGGTTATGATTTCGGTACTCATACCGGTTGTTGATACGCTAGCACACGCTGCTAATAAATACAACGTTATAACGTTACTCGTGTAGTCCGTTTGCTTTAACGATTATAGAAGTGAATATAGACCTACCCAGCTTTGCATGAACAGTGTTTCTCCCTGATATTGTTAGTCCCAGCCTCCGTCTCGTTTAGTAGGAAAATGCGGTGGTTCCTTTTTTGACTGTGACCGGTAACGTTATGCTTTTGCCTCTATTTTGGATGCCTTGTTGTTTCTTGCGTTTCACCTGTATGTCTTGAATATAGCCTTTGATTGCAGCCCCTTTTGCCTACTTCTATCAGACACTTTATTTGCTGCTTTATAAAAGTTTGATAACATTTCAGCAGGAAGAGCTGTTACAGCATAAGCCATGCAGAGCGCAGATGAAGTTTGACGGATGTAGCAACAGTAACTAAGGGAGGCGGGGCTTAGCCAAAGGTGAATTGACAGTAGAGCCATTTGTAATATTACCAAAGATGTCTAATTAAACTGTCTATCCATCAAAGAATCCTGAACATCCCACCAAAAATATTATCATAACTGTTTTCAACATTAAGAACAATAAGAAACATTTCTTACCAAATCAGCATATTTGGGATATGCTGGATCATGTGACAAGACTGGAGTAATGGCTGCTGAAAATTCAGCTTTGTCATCACATGAATAAATCCCATTTTAAAGGGTTAGTTTAACCAAAAATGAAAATGCTGTCATTAATTACTCACACTCATGTCGTTACAAACCCATAAGACTTTTGTTTGTCTTCGGAACACAAATGAAGACCTTTTTGATTCAATGGATGGACAGAAATCACTCAAATTTACTCAGCAAAAGATCCATAAAGGGATGGTAAAACTAATCCATATGAATTGAGCGGTTTAGTCTAAATTTTCTGGAGAGACAGAATATACAGTATGATGAACAGAAGAACCAATGAGATTCATTTTCGTGTTACACAGCACGTTTGAGCTCCAACAATGAGGTTTGTTCTTATGCAGCAGGTTTGGTTGAGCTTAGGTTTTTGTTCACTGATCAATTTTTAAATGTGAATAAAAGCCTACATTATCGTGTCTCTTCAAAAAAATAAAATAAAAATGGTCTAAACTGCTCAATTCTTATGGATTAGTTTTTTTAATGAACTCTTTATGCACTTCTTGAAGCTTCAAAGTGGTAGTTGTGTCCCTGTCAATGGAGAGTACCGAAAGCTCTCAGATTTAATCAAAAAGATCTTTGTGTGTGTCGAAGATGAACGACATGAAATTTAGTAATTTGGAATGACAAGAGGGTGAGTCATTAATGACGCAATTTTAAATTTTTTGGGAGAACTATATATATTAAAAAAAAAAAAAAAAAAAACTATAGAACAAGACAATATTACTGTTTTGACTGTATTTTTGACCAAATAAATCTAGCCTTGGTGAGCATATAAGATACTATTTTATGTAACACTGAAGTTATTGTGTGTGAGCTGAGAGGAGATTACAGAAGGCTGAAGGAGTTGGAGTTGAAGCCAGGGCAAGCCCACCCATCACTGCTGTACACTCATCACCTCTACATGACATCCATCTGAAACATTCCACAATAACTCTAAGACACATCAGACCATCCACACACCTACTCTCGCCTCCATTGACAATGGTTGGGCTGTGCAGACACACAAAGAAAGTCTCACTCATGCACTCGAAAGAAAGAAAATACAGAATTATGAAGGAAGGAAAGAAAGAGGGACGAAAAGAGGCCGCCCGAAAATGTCTAGGAAATTCTAACATCCATGTTATTTGTGTTGAATGAAAAATTAGCAGTCTACCGAGGGCTGGTAATCACCTCATTAGCTCAATCCATCTGGCCCTTAAATGTTACATCAGACTCTATCATTCCACATACACCTAATGTGTTACTTTTGGCTAGTGCTTTAATTGGTATTTTATTCATTCAGGCCATTCAAAACGCAATGGAAAAGAGGGTGACCTGCTAAAGAAGTTTGCCAAACTCTGCAACAAGAAGACCGTTAAGCTAAAATGACAGGACAATTTAGATAATGCAGATAACATGGCTCATTTAGAAAGGCTAAATCTGAGTTTAAGGTACTTTATTGTCTAGGCTCAACTTCATATGTACAGACCGAGACTAGACGTTATTGGTATAATACACATCTGAGATTCTGAAGATTATATAATACAGTGCAATAATTATGTTTAATGTACCACATTAATCTGCCTTCTCTTTCATCTTGTTTGTCAAATTAAGGCTTCAGAAACGTCTGTTTGTCATGCCTATTGCAGAGGACTTATATGGTCAGTTAAAACACCTCTTTTTCAAGAAAATTTGTTCCATTAGGTCATAGTCTTATTATTTGTTTAGCAGAATACCCAATATGGCAGAAAGCACAGACATGGACCAGCTTCTGAGCTCCTTTAAGAAGTTTGCTGTTCATGGTGACACCAAAGCCACTGGGAAGGAGTTGAATGGGAAAAACTGGGCAAAGCTGTGCAAAGACTGCAAAGTCATTGATGGCAAGAATGTCACCGGCACCGATGTAGATATTGTCTTCACTAAAGTCAAGTGAGTTTTTCATTTTTTTTTTTGTTTTTTGTTCTGGAGACTTTTTAACACATTTTAACAAATTGCAATATAGATTTTTGTTATTGTTATTAAAAATCTTCAGAGATTAAATTTTCAAAAACTGCACTGTCCGGGCAATGTAAATATTGAAAAGCCTATATGTTTACCATATGATTCAGAGCAAAGACATCTCGGGTTATTACATTTGAGGAGTTCCAGAAAGCTCTAGAAGAATTGGCCCCAAAGAGGTTCAAAGGTCAAAGCAAAGAGGAGGCATTGCAGTCTATATATCAGCTAATTGAAGGCAAAGATCCTACCAACGTTGGTGTAACGGTAAGGCAACCATTTAGAAACAAGTATTTATTTATGGTATGTTTGTATGAAAACTTGGAAATTAATGTTGACATAAATAAGCGTGACTACACTTGTGTACAAACTGTACTCAAGACGGCATCGAAATCAACGTTGTCAATTCAATACATGTTATACACAACCATTGAAAGATTTTTCTTTTTGTGTTTTTTTTATTTTATTTTTTTTTAAGAAATTCATACTTTTATTCAGCAAGGACAGATTAAATTGATCAAAAGTGACAGTTAAATGATACTGATTTCTAATTCAAATAAATGTTCTTTCTATTCATCAAAGGATCCTGAAAAAATGTATCAGGGTCTCCAAAAAATTGTTAAGCAGGACAATCATCATACAGTTCAGTTAAGTGACGCCTTGGGGGTGAGAATGGGCTGACACTGAAGACTTGAGCTGCTGAACATTCAGTGTTGCCATCACAGAAATAAATTACATTTTAACATATATTCAAATAAAAACCAGTTAATTTAAATTGTAATAATATTTAGCGGTATTATTGTTCTTAATCGAATAAATGCAGGCATTTATTTCCCAAAAATCTTACAGACCCCAAACTTTTGAATGATAGTGTAGAAAAAAAGTAAGAAACAACAGCTATCGGTTTGCCATTTCATCACACTGCAAATCGATTCTAATTCAACAAGTTATTATGCTACCTCAACTTTGTTGTGACAGAAATGTGTGAGTATTACCTGAAATTTAAAAATGTTTGATAAACCAAGAAATGCCAAGCAGTTGTTGCTCAAGAAGGTCCCTCAACACTGAACATTTTGAATGTCTCCATGTATAACACATAATTCAACTCATCATCTCATTTGTAGAGTGCCCCATGAACTCAACTGGGTGTCAAATTAGTGAGACAACTGAAATGAGTAGTGTTGTTGGGCCTCCAAGAGCAAGATTGAGAAACACAAAAAAGGTACTGCCACATCGCTCCTCAGACGGCAGTAACAAATCAAACAGCAATAAATCAATAGGCTTTATGCACTTACTTCCGCATTCTCTGTAAAACAGGTCGCATCGCTTCCGGTCCAGGTCTTTTGTATGTGCTTCATGAAATTTTTTGCGGTTTTACTCAAGATAACTTAAAAGGAGCGAACAAAGATTAGCATAACCAATATCCCTCACATGTGCAGATTGATATTTAGGCTAAACGTTTTATATTTTTTATTCTTCACAGTAACGTTTAGATATTTAAATGTAATAAAACGCCAATAACAAAGTGAACTAGGTAGGTTAGCTGATTACCTTAAATATCCATAGATATCGTAGTCAGTTCTTACGGCCGTTAACACTTTCTCTGACAAGCGGATGCGATGAGACCCGTTTTCCGGTTTGGTCACGTGACGCACGGCATAGCCTATTCTGGCAACTAGTTAGAAGTTCAAAAAGAGTTGCAGGAATATGTGATGCATATGTGACTGAAAATGTTCTGCTGGGGGGCAGGCTGAAACAACAGTGCTAGCTTGATGAAGCACATTTTAAGGGTAATTTATAGTTCTTTTTTAAAATTGATTTTCCATTTATGATATTACTGTTGTTGATTTTAAAACAGGCCTCTCTCTCTCTCTCTCATTTCCTTATTCATTTGTGTGTTTCTTTTTTTAACCATTCTAGAAAGTGGCAAAAACGCCTGCGGTGGATAGGTTAACCGACACATCTAAATATACTGGCTCGCACAAGGAGCGCTTTGATCAGAGTGGGAAAGGCAAAGGAAAAGGTGGGCGGGAGGAGATTGTGGAGCACACAGGCTACGTAGGGGCCTACAAGAACGCCGGGACTTACGAGGAGAAGACAAAGGCCAAGTAAGGCCTCACTGTCTCCATATCAACATGTTCTATGCTCTGAGCTCCATGTTCATCAGCACTTATCTGGACCAAAGCCTAACTTGAACTTTGACCTGTAAAATCCAACAGCCACTATGCAGTGTAACACAGGAAGTGTTGTAAATGTTCGTCTTTAAGGATAAAGAACATAGTATTACAGTCAGTTTTCATTATAAAGTTGACAGAAGGTTAGGGTATAAGAAGAAGTAAAGATGTAGGCTCTGTTGAAGGGAAACAGATAAGTAATGTACTTGTTTGTTTTTATGTTGCTGTTTAATAGCTATGAGAAATGTGCATCTGAACATCACTATTCTTTAGTGAACACAATAACCAATTTAAGAGATTTTTTTTTTTCTAACTTATGTATAGACCTTAGGTAGTGCCACATTTAATTTTGGATAGAAATGAAAGTGAGGCTGTGAGGGATAGAATAGTTCAATGTTGTCTAACAACATACCGATTGTTCAGCTGATGAACAAAGCTTGGAGTAGACAAAAACAATTTTAAAGTTGTGAAAAAAATGACGTGATCCAGAACCTTTACAGTGCACGCCATTGTAAAGTCTGTACGTCTATCCCCTGCAGTCATCTAAATTCTAACATGATTCATTGCTAAAAGTCAGTAATTACCCTTCTGTTGTTTGCTAAAATTATTTCCAAAACTTCAATGTCATATCTTTGTTGTAGTTAGTTTACTGTATTACTGAAACTGGAAACTGCCTTTGTATAAACCATTACTAAATATCTTTTGGTGTGTTTTATTTTAAGTTTCGTTTTGATACTTTGGTCTAAAAAACAAATAAAATACACAAACTTTATTGCACTTTTATCAAACTTTATTCACATTCATACAGCATGCTTAACACATCCATCATGTTATCGTGTAAAAAAATTCAACCAGGGGTCCATGAACTGGGAATTGCATGAAGTTGTTAAATGAAATTATGTTAATTAAAATTAAGCAATTGTAGACTACATTGGTCAAATAAATCCATCATAGAGCCTTTTTTTCCTGCTGACACAGCATTCGGGAGTTAAATTCTTAGTACCAACAGATAGCCTATACAAAAAAGTTTTACAATACATCTAGCTAATGTTTCAGTTCCCATGATAATTGTTATTATAAGAGTTATATAAATACTAACTCTGCTGTTGGACATCAGCTGTATGTAAAAACAAACAAACAAAAAAAAACGACTCAACAAACTTTAAAATAACCCAATCTAGTGACCCATCTGTTTGGGGTAAAATAATAATAATAATAATGATAAATATATATATAGCTTCAAAAAAGATATGCCACTGTAACCATGGTAACATCCAAAAATATCATAGACTGTAGTATAAAAAAATAATTAAAAAAAAAACAAACAAAAAACAACAGTAGTTAGCCTACTGCAATTTGCTGTAAACGGTGGTAAAAATAAATATAACTAAATAGGCCTACTTGATAACAGGGTCAAAACACGACCTTTTGCTGAACGCTGTTTACTGCCATATTCCGTATTAGATCAGCGTGTGTAGCTACAGAACGGCGGTCCATTTGTCCGAAGTCACCCCTGAGGGACAGACTGGACGTCGACGCCGGTCCCTCTGTTGCCGAGGCAACCGGCACATACACAAACACAACAGCCCAGCCCGGCCCGGCCCGGCACCTGGCTCGGGCAGCCTCCCCCTGCCCTCTGTGTGTTTGTAACCAAACACACTCGTTCATGGCAACGTTTGTTTGGTTCATCTCCTTGGAAGCGTTTAATCAAAAACATCTCGCTCCATTCCAGCTCGAGCCTTTGTTGCTGCTGTCACTCGTTGATGAATGGCATCGCACAGCAGCGTCGCAATCGCCTTTAGCAACGTCTGTGCTCGCCGCGCGCTGTAATCAACCGGCTGATGAATTGCCTGTTAACATGAATTGCAGAAACCGACAGGCTTGACTGGCGCTGTTGATATAATACGCCGCACATGCAGGCATGACTGCAGCGCGCTTAGAATAAACTCGAGTCCCATCAGCGCGCACGGAGCTAACTTTACGAGACAGTTTTGTAGCCTAATGTGAGAATAACGTTACTAAAATATTAGGTGAATGTAAAATTATAGATGTATAAAAGGTCATTTTAATGCCAACATGTTGTATTTCTTTTGGTTTGGTGGCACTTTGAATACAGCTTTGTGCGTCTAAAAACGTGTGTAGCCGACGTCATACGTCGCTTGATATAACAGGCTACTCTGAATCGTTTGAGAACCACAGGACATATTGCTCTGGAAATCGCCAATACCGAGTGGAACGATAGAAGAAGACATCATTCAATAATAATTAGCCTGATTAGCCTTGAGTTACTTTTCAATATCAGTATCATTTGTCACATTTCACATTTGTACATTTATATGTAAATAGGCCTGTCTTGTCACATAGGCTATATTATTTTTAAATTAGCTTCGCCTATAGGCTACAACAATAGCATGTAAAAGCAATGATAATCACGTGCCATTAAGCTTGATGTATACTGGAGTGAAATATTAAAAGATCTGAACATAAAAGCAAATATATACACACATGAGACAATTTTCAATGCATTCACAGCAGAGCCGTGGCTCTGATTCACAGGAAACCTCGCTCTGAAAGAGACTAATTGTTGACTCGATTGTACCACCTTGTGGCGCTTTGCAGAACATTCTCTAATAAATGTAAACACATTTCACGAAGAGTTATGCAACCCTATGCAACACGACCAGGGCCTGAAGTTAACTTTTTCGGCCATCGGCCACTGTGGCAGGTGGATTTAAAAATTCACCTGCCACAGAGACTTTTGTCTGCCATTTTTTTTTGCCTCATAAAGGTGAAAAAAAAAAACCCTGGGAATTTCACAATATTGTTCTTTAACTTGTAAGAATACACATTTAAGTGCTGTCGAGTAATAATAACTCTAAGAACATACATTTTTTATTAATCGATTTTGACATGCACAACACACACAAAGGATAAAAGAACACGGAGGCAGCAGGCTACTGCAAACGTTTAGGGGGTTTGTTTGCACAGGATGGGGTTACAAAAGTAAAGTCAATGCTAACCCAATGCCAAAAATCAAATAAATAAAAAAAAAGAAAAAAAAAACATAATAACGATTGGTCACTGCATTTGCCTCTCAAACATTAGAGGTCAAGGGCTTACAGAACCTATTCTCTCACAGAACACTAACTCACATAATTCAGTAAAATTGTGTTGAACATGGAATGTTGTGGAATACTGTGATTATTTTTTTCTGCTCTTCACATCTTCTGGGATTGTCCACACACACAACTGTTTTGACCAATTTTGGATTAACTGCAATGTTCTTCCGGGTTTCTCTCTCTTTTTTTAAGGATGTAATATTTTGCTTTTTTAATATACAAAAAGCTCAAACAAATGAATACTTTATTATTATTCTATTATTGCTATTAAATTCTCTCTTCAAAACTCTTTATTCACTGTTTTTAGGAGAGAGGTCCAACAGTACATCCAAAATATTTCATCATCTGAGAATCTTAAAGCTCAGTAACCTTGTTTCAACTTTTTAACTCATTTCATTAAAGTTTTCTGTTCTGTTTTTCTTGTTTTTACATGTATATATAAGCTATATGAAACCTCTATGTATAGGCCCATATATATATGTTTTAAATATGGATTTTATTATCATTTAATTGTATGTTACTTTTACATTTTTGCTATGTACTTGTATTTTTGATATTGGCATTACATTTTTTTTTTTTAAATAAAAATAAGGTGGATAGAGGATATTTTTTTCCATATAAAGATAAAAGTGTGTGGAAAATGCTGAGGTGCAATAGGGGACTGTCTACAATTTCTTTTCTTTTTTTATTATGCGGGTTGAAAGTCTCCTCATTTCCTGATAGCAATCACAGTGTTAAGCAGTCGAACACACACACACCATCTCTCAAAATCAGGTACGCCAATATATTATTATTACAAAATATTATTTACTGAACAATAAAAGTTAATGAACAATAACAGCCATTATACAAGAATACATTATACAAGAATAATAAAAAGAATCACAATACAGATTCTATCAAATCTGCTTCACAGTATCAATCAAAAGAACTTAAAGGGATAGTTCACCCAAAAATGAAAATTCTGTCAGTATTTACTCGCCCTCATGTTGTTCCAACCCCGCAAGACCTTCGTTCATCTTCGGAACACAAATTAAGATATTTAAGATATTAAGATCGCTCCTGCATAGTCCATAGGCTTCTTGAGGGAATGAGTCTTGCTGGCATCGAAAAGTCATTAAAGACATCGTTAAAATAGTCCACGTGACTACAGTGGCTCAATTTTAACTTTATCAAACGACGAGAATACTTTTTGTGCGCAAAAATAAACAAAAATAACGACTTTAACGATGTTACATATCCAGGAATAAGCTCCTGGCTCTGTGTCTGGGTCGGGCCTGGCATCCTCCTGCTAACAAGAACAATACAATTGTTCTCTGAAAATCGCCTCGACTCTCAACCAACCAACAGCGATCAAAGTGTTGATATTTGCATTCAAAATTCATAAGACGCGTCGCCATAGCAACTCATACTCGAATCACTCAAATGCTGCAACATTCAGATAGGGTCAGAATTTGGAGTAAACAACGTGAAGCATTGGATCCATTATGCCTTGTATCAATGGTTCATGCTGGTGTGACCCCTCCACCCGGGTCCTACTCGACCGTGATGGTAGTATAATGTTGTGGAGGCTATTTTCTTGGCACACTTCGGGCTCCTTTGTACCAATTGAGCATCGTTTAAATGCCACAGCCTTCCTATTAGTATTGCTGCTGACCATGTCCATCTCTTTATGCACAGTGACATATTCGGATGGCTATATTCAGCTGGATAACATGCCATGTCACAAAGCTCAATTCATCTCAAATTGGCTTAGTGAACATGACAATGCGTTCTCTGTACTTAATGGCCCCCACAGTCACCAGATCTCAATCCAATAGAGCACCTTTGGGATATGGTGGAACAGGAGATTCACATCATGGATGTGCAGCCAACAAATCTACAGCATCTACGATGTGATGCTATCATGTCAATACAGACCAAAATCTTTGAGGACAGTTTTTAGTACCTTGTTGAATCTATGGCACATAGAATTAAGGCAGTTAAGAAGGCAAAAGTGAGTCCAAACGGTAATAGCAAGGTGTACCTAATAAAGTGTCAAGTGCTTGTATATACATTCCACACACACACACACACATACATCTGTGAAGTTCATTACATGGTGGTCAGGAAAAGCATGAACCTTCTTCAGAATTTTTCCTATTGTGATCCACTGGCAGGTTTTTATATAATGATGGTGGGAAAAATATGACAAAAAATGTTTTGGTGCACTATTCTTCTGAAAATAAAAATGCTGCTTTATCAGCATTTACTCATTTATTTATAACAAACTTATTGCCTGTTTAAATTAAAGGAAAGTTCAACATGTATGATGTTTGGCTAGTCACACTAGGATTAAAAAATAATAGGTAAAAAAAAAAAAAAAAAGATTCGGTTTTATCAGAACTCAAATAAAGTACAAATTCCCCAAAATAATACTCATGTGTAATAGTGGAGAATTACTCAAGTACTTTACACCTCTGGTAACTATAGACCCATAAGATGTGATATTGAATTCTCTTGTTATAAGCATTTATAGGAGATGGGATATATATTCTTAATATAGGATATAGGATATAAATGTTTTTTTTAGGCTTTGTGCCTGCTAGTTGAATGTTCATTTTGTTCAGGTACACAAAACAGTTATTATTATTATTATTATTACTATAAAATAAGAATTCGCATATTTTCTTGTTTTTGCCTTTTAGCTCTATGGGAATATTTGTCTCAGGAAATGCAACACAAGTTACTTCAACACAAAAACCTGCATATTTATGATGTTATGGACATGAGGTATAGGTGTTATGGGACTTTTAAGCCTTGAGACATAGTTAGTTAGGCTAAATTTCTATAGTGGTGAACTGGACACTACAGAAAATAGGATTTTTGTGTTCCAATTTTCTCCAACAGCAAGATCTTTTTTTTTTTTTAATAATAAGTATTTTATTTTATTTTTTACTCTTTTTTGTAATTTGGTGATAAGGTATTATAACCCAAAAGTACAGTTTTATAAATGTACACACATTTTTTAAAATGTAATTATTAAAAACATTGCTAGAATTACTATGTTAAATGTGGGAATGTTGTCTGCAAGGTTTGAATAGTTAATATTGCTAGTGATATGGAAGTTTCTTAAACCTGTATTGTATTAATATGCTGTATGCTGGTTTTATTCTGATTGTTGATTTTTGTTCATAAGTAAGGTAACAGCTGTTGTATGTGCATTCTGTTTTAGTAATTTGCTAAAGTGAAAAAAAGACAAATCATATTATCTCTTGGCAGGATTTCTATGGCTACAATGGAAGAGCTGAAATATCATGATGACAGATGTGCTGTTTGCTGCGGGAAAAGATGTACACAGCATACAAACTGCCCTGTGGGCACCTTTTTCACAAGTATGAAAATTACCACAATAGGCTTTATGCCCAGCTGCACTACTTTCTGAACTTCAGCCAGCTCCTTGTTTCCTGCCTGCCATTATTGGCCAAATTGATTAATTCAGGTGTGTTTGATCATTGTTGCCTTGACTACTGAGGACAAGCACACCTGAATTAATCAATTTAGCTAATAATAGCAGACAGGAAACAAGGAGCTGGCTGAAGTTCAGGAAGTAGTGCAGCTGTGCATAAAGCCCATTCAGATAGATAAGAGTTTATTATTCATCCACCCATGGTACTGAATGTGAATGGAATCTCCCATGCAGCACTAAATTGAATGGGTGACTAACAAAGTATTCAGATTTGGACAATTTTCTAGGAAACCTTTTTGCATGGTCTCTAAGATACTGATATCTGTGTGTGCTCCCAGGTCGTGCTTGCGTTCCTGGCTAGAGCAGAATTTGTCGTGTCCCATGTAGGATGTCTTTAAATGTGAGTTACAGTCATACCAGAAATAGACAGGAGGGGGCATCATTGTCAGTCAATTTGGGCCCAGCTGCTGTGGCAAACACAAACAGAGCTCCAATCAATTACCAAAGTCACCTCTTCTATTTTGATGGTACAGCTTTTTACACATTGAAAACATATACACTACTCAAAGTAATTGCTGTGCAGATCAAAAGAATGAATCATTGAGTTCAAGTTGTCATCTAGGCAATGCAAGTTTATTTGTATTGCACATTTCATGCATGGTAATTAAAAGTTAGCCTACATTAAAAGGATTTTAAAAACTAACCATAAAACAATCACAGCAAATTTGTAAGAAATAAAACAACAACAAAAGCAAAGAATACAAAAATATTAAAAATATAACATATGGAAGTCAGTGAAAGTCTCAGGTGTGCATGTTTATTTTATTTGTATTTTACCTATTGCCTGTAGCCTATATTTAAGTAATTTGTTTTGCCAAATAAGACTAAAAGAGGCTACATTGCACAATGGCCAAAGCACAAAAATGTTTACTAAATGTTTACCGGGGTGCTACCCCCGGAACGTGTGGAGTTTGGTTCGAGGTTGGGTGGGTTTTGTTACGCAAACTTGGCAACCTTGCATAGGCTATAGCAAAAAAAAAAAAAAAACATGTGCAAGTTCCGCACAAAAAACAAAACAAAAACGGATTACACCACTGAGCATTTAACATATTTTCACGTCCATGAGTACATTTAAGCAAGCTTCCTGACTCGGTGAGTAGCTAGTGATTTTTATAATGGTGTATTTTACGAATGGACATTAAATTCAGGCGTGTTTAATTCAGTTTGACATAACGGAGTAGGGGAGATCTGAGCCGTTTGTTTCACCTTTTAGCGTTCACTGCTTTTTTTACAGACCAGTGGAACATCTTTACCGTTTAGAAGGTAACTTAATAATTTAACGTTAGTTCATTCGCCTACTCGTAACGAGGCATGTTATCACACTACATTAGGCTATATGGGGCTAATGTTTTGACACAAAGGTTTGACATAAAGTTGCTAATCTAGTTTTTTTGTAAGCTGTATGTTCTAGAGCGTTTCAATGCTAGTGAAACATGAAATGCACATGCTTATCGTTGTTCGGGCCAACATACATGTTATCAGTGAATTATAAAATGAAAATTCGTAATTGAATTTTACATTACATATTACCCTGTTTGACACCATTTTAATCATTGTTTTTATCTATTTAAATCATTGTTTTTATAGATCTCAGGAGTCTGAAAGTTACAGTATGTTTCAATAACGATAAAACTATTTTAAAAATAAAATAAATAAATAAAACAATAGAAATAATGGACACTTTTGAAATTAGCACGAGCAACCTGAAAAAAGATTTTAAAAATAGATTTTATAATCGAGCTGAAATATAGAACTAGTGACAACTAGTCCAGGTCTCCCCTTTATCTATATCTTTGTTATAAATGCATGCTCTTTTGAACAGGTTTGAAACTTGTTACTGTGTATGTCATTCTCTTGCAAATTCTGAATTATTTTTAATGTAGCAAATCCTTTATGACTTTTTATTATCAGCACCATAGGATGTTAATATATAAAGAAGCCGGCATCAGAGGCACATGGAAACTGTGGTTCATATGCAGCCTTCTCTCACTTCTTCATGGAGTAATATCCGAAACCACTAGAGCACTGGATATAATGACAAAATATCCACTAATTGACGGGTAGGACTCACTTTTCACTTTTTTACTCGCTTGTATTTTTAATATGCACTTTAAAGTGTATATATATACACACACACTCATATACATACATACATACATATATAAGGGGTGTGCAAAGCAGCCTGTATTTGTATTTGTTGAGGGGGGGAAAGTATTTGTATTCGAGTACAATTCAAAATAGGGGGAAAATCAATTTTTTTGTGTTACACTTCTAATTTACATTATAGTGCAAGTATTCTTTTATTATATACTTTATAATAATTTTGGATATTCAATGTTGGTTGATGTTTTTCTATAAATCCACCACCACCACCACCTTTTCTTGTTGGAGGATGCTGAACAGACAGAATACGTAAGGGATAAGTTAATGTATAGCAAGGCAGCAGTAACGTGCGGTGAAATACTATCATGGGTAGGCTATCAATGTGGCACAGTGGCGTAAGTTGCGGATGTGACATGTCCCCACCACTTTTTGCCAGGGTCGATATTGTCCGCACCACTTTTTAAAACCTCTTCCGGCACGAATGTAGCTACCAATCGAAATAAACAACAGAGAATTAATTTCCTTTGTTTGTTAAATAAGAGGTGATCTAGCGTTGCCGCTGCGTTCGGTAGCGTGGTTACAATGCATCTCGTGGCTCACGGAGTCTTCACATGCACACACGCTTCAGTCTGTCTTGGAGACTCTTTGTTCGTTCCGGTGAAATCACAAAACAAAAATACACACAATCGTGTCCCTACAAAAATGCACACAAACGTGTCCCTGTTTGATACAATACAACCACTGATAAACGTATTCGGTTTTGATGAGGGAAAAAAAAAAAAAAAACTATATGAGAGCAGATTAGAACTCAGAACCTCTTACATGCTTACAAGGACACACATCAAATTGTCGGATCTATGTATTTATTTATGTGATTCATTCATTCAATTATACACACATAGACGCACACACACACACATACATATTGTATCTGTCCCACCCACTTTTTAAAACAAAGTTACGCCACTGTAGTCATTCAGTTAATGTAGCAACCCAAGTTCATGTCAGGCATCATCACATCGCTGCGTGCATGCATACAGAGCAAAGTCGGAGGCGCAGATTGAGTGAGAGCGAGTGGATCACGTGATATGAAGAAATCTCGGTCTCTGCCTCAATGTTGATAATTAGACAGCATGAGAACTGACTTCACATGCACAAATCAACGTGAACTACGTTCTATGGACCAAAGAGGCCGCTAACCTCTGCCTCAATTGAGTGCCGAAGTTATGACGTCACTCTGTAGGCCAAAACGCGGAAGTAAGTTAGCATTTTAGCACTCCCGGTTCCCTCGCTCTAAAATCTATGGGATTTTTGAATGTTTTTTTTTCTAAATCGCCTGAAATAAGGTCTGTGGTGAACAAAGCCTCTAAATATTTTCACGTTTTGATCTATGACATAGAACACACAGTTATAACCTGCTTGTGGTTTTTTAAACTTTATTGTGTCTGCTTGTGTTATAAAGTAAAGTACAATTTTTTTCTTGCACAACCTATGAAAACTTAACACAATGTTAGCAAGTTAACATTAACTATGAGAGTTATAAACTTTATATAGGCTTCAAAATGTATACATTATGGAAAACTTGTAAAGATTATCTTGGTAGACAACACGTGTAAGGGTCACAACGCCCGTTTCACACATACTCCGTTTGCAGTGCGTATGCGGTCCGTATTTTTTTCCGTACCCATGTTAACAGGTTAGAGCTTTCACACTGCACGCGGATGCAGTCCGTCGATCCGTTCCAGTTGCGGTGCGTATACAGCAGTGCAGAGATCGTTTCCGTACCGAGTCTATTTCTGCTGTGCTGCAAACGCAGAAATAAAGTGACAGCGCACGGTTCGTGGTCAAAATGAACTCAGATTGACCTCGAAATGTAGTAGTTTCACCATAAATGCATTTAATTCAATAAAATGTAGTAATCTCTCCATAAAGGTATTTAATTGTTTCATATTTTTACTTTAAGACATCTTAATATACAAGTAATCCATGGAATTGTATGCATTCGTTGTTTAAATCGTGTTTAAACGAGCATGCGTCCATTCAAGTTTGTAAAAGAGAATCGCAAATCCATGGCAAAACTTTTATTTTTAAAAAAGTTACTGCATATGGTGAACATATTTTGATTACCAAAAACCAGGACACATGGCCCATGCAGAAAACAAATGATACTCGAAGTTTACTCAAAGATGCCTTGTTAATTTCAATACAATTAAAATAGGCTATGCCCCCTCTGTGGATAGAAAATTGTTGTATTAAGACACAAAATCAGATAGGCTTCTCAGAGGATACTCAACATGTTTTATTATGACAAGTTGGTTTAAAAAATAATGAATGAAATAATGATTAAAAAATAATGTCTCTTCTGTATTAGAAAAAATAAATATATCAATATTAATTAACTAAAAGAAATACCTTCAAATTGAACAAAAATACCTCTCACAAACGTACAAAAACGAACTAGTTTCCTTCCTCTTTATCCTGTTTTTCCTCCTCATCCTGTTTTTCCTCCTCATCCTCCTTGTCTGCTCATCTCCTATATTTTGCTATAAAGCTGATCTTTTCCAGCGTTTTTTTTTTTTTTTTTTTGGAAAACCAGGACATCACTTTATAAAAACCGGCCAGGAAGGACGTGAAAACAGGACTGGGATAACAGGACTGTTGGTCACTGGTCACGCTATTGCTGCATAACTTGTGATTTTAAAATAAAAATAGCGAGTGTTTGTGGTACAGCTCACGCAATGCAAACGCAGCATATGTGAAAGCACTTTAGCACGTGCGGCACCTGTACCGGATACGCACCGCAACACTCACCGCATACGCACTGCAAACGGAGTATGTGTGAAACGGGCGTAGTTAAACACACGACACAGATCTTATTTTTTGCGATTTTCTAAAAGTCTATGGGGAAAATGCATAGCTTTTCGATCGAGGGTATCCGGCATTGAATTCGGTGGAGATTCTGGAAGCTGTCTTTCGTAAAATACCACCCCTTTTAGACTTTTAAGTATCTGGTAAGTATGATTGACTGTAATTTGAAGGGGTACCGTGAATGTGGAGGTACGTCACGCCGTGTTGCATTATGGGACGTGGGCCATCTTTACAGGCACAATCTCTGTTTACCTTCGGTATAATAGTGGGTGTTTGGCTAAAACGAGGTAAAATTGAAAAAGAACGGAAGAAATGGTGATGTTTAAAGAAGAAGAGAAGGGACCCTACCAGGATAAACTAAATGCCACTGCCAAAAAACGTTATTTGGACAAACTATCTGTGATAAACAACGTTGATACATCTGATTTAGTATTGGTGTTCGAAGCCAATGCTAAGTTGATTACTATTGTACATAAAGTTCAAGCTATTTTACCTGAAAAGCAGCTCTCATAGTTAATGTTAACTTGCTATTTTCAGCATATGTTAAGTTTTCATTGGTTGTGCAAGAAAAAAATTGTACATTACTTCAGAATGCCACAAGATGTGGTAACTTGTTAAATACAACTTCCTTATTGTCGTTATTTAATGTTGACAGTTTATTTTAAAATAGTTTGATGTATCTTTGCCCATTTATGTGTACTTAAAGGGTCTTTGCGGATGCAATCAGTACAGAAACAGAGAAGTCACTTAATGTATTTATTAAGCAGTTATATAAAAACATGATTCACACACATTTTCAAAAAGGCACGTAAAGAGATGTACAGAATATCAAAGCAAAGTTAAAACAAAATAAATATAATTTGATTATCATATGCTAACATGAACCACAAATTCAACTATCCTCCTAACTGTTAACTGTTAGTCATCGATGAATATACAATACACAACCTCTTGCTTTTTACAACTTTTAACAAACGTATTATGCAGTGGAGGACAACAAGTAAAGTTTTTCCCCATGATTGCGGCACCCCACGCAATCCGGCGTCTTCTCGTCAGCTCCTCGACCTGCTTCCCTTGTTGTTTTTTTCCAAGAAAGAAAGGTAAAAAACGTATTCCGTTGTTCAGTTTCCTCCCTGAACGATTGTGTGACCTGCTATGGCAGGTGAACTGAACAACCTTATCGACGTTTATTAAAATCTCGACAGAAAATCCAAACAAAGCCTCCAACACAAGCATTTAAATACAACAGTATGAATGGCAAATGACTCACAGAGAGGGTTGTAGTTACCTTATCAAACAAATAAGTACACCAACTGCTATTAAAATGGTGCTGTGATGTCTTTTTATTTCACACTGCTTCTCTTTCTCTTTACTCAGACACAATGACCTTGCACTACGTCTAAGAATAATTTATAACAACAAACTGAGCCGGATCAATATGCACAACATTCCTCATGTGGCTACAGATATCAGGCGCCTCACTGCTGGTCATGTTGGAGGGCAGGTAATTTCCGATCCCGACTTTAATTTATATCTTTAAATATCCTGTACTTAGATTTGCTACCTACTACAATTTGTACATTTCACAAAGTCACAAACCTATATTTGTGTGTACTGCCTTGTTAAAGACGCAGATCACGTGCTGGGTGCTCAAATTTGTTCTACCACAAACTCCCCAAATTCACACATAGCTTCTAAATTGTACTGTTTCATAAGAAATACAGTATATAATTATTAGGTTTGTAGAAATTCACACTAACTGTATACTAAATAATTTGTTATTGAACAACTCCTTACACCTAGAATTTAGTTCCCCTCACACTAACGAACATTATATTGTCTTAAAACTCCACTCTCCTCTGAAATGCTTGTAAATCAATAAAAGAATGGCTTTAGCGAAGATTTATTAATGTTTTGGAATGGCCCAGCCAAAGCTCGGACACGGGTCTCTGAAATGTGCCACTTTGGGTATCATTGGCTTTCCAGATGTTCCAATTTTTAATGAAGGAGCAAAAGTTCTGATATGATTTATCTTTCTTTGATTTTTTTTTTTTTTACATAAGGGGGGTGCGTAGATTAAATCACACTGTAATTTCTTTAGGTTATTATTTTCACTGAACAACCAATTGTTCCAAAAAGTGTTGTTATACTACTCTTTCTTAAAATGAATGATTCCTTGAACAATTTGGGCCCACAAGTGAGTGTCCAGGTTGCCTTTTTTTAGAGATGCACCGATTGATCAGCTGGTGACCGGAATTGGCCGATGTTCACGTGATCTGCCATGATCGGCGGCCGGCCGGTCAGTCTGATATATGCCGATTTTAATGCCAGTCAAATGCACTCCGGCACCCCATGATTAACATCACGCAACATCAGCATCACACGTGCACAAGAAACGCACATGTAGGAAACCTTGTGAATTACGGCCGTTTCACAACACAAACGTGAGCGGCGCATATTATTTCTGGCGTGCATGTAAATCAATCAGTTCATTCACACCAGGAGCAGGAGCAGCAGTGAAGCATGGGTTTCGGCGCAGAGTCTATTGCTGCACTGCTCACGCTCAATTAAAGTGAAAGCACACTTTTTATGGACAAAATAAATGATTTCACACAAAAGTCCCCAAAATGCACAGAATTTGCATGTCTGCTGTGTAATAAGAACTGGAGTATATGTCAGAAAAGACAATTATTTTTCTTTTTAAAATGAACACATTTTTTTGGATATTGGATGTGAAAAGAAGGAAATGGTTCTTCTATAACACTGCACTTTAGATGCGTGTGAATTTCCCACACTCTACTTTTTTGTTTTTTTTTTTTGCAACTTTGTTCCAGAGAAATAAGCCCTTGATATTTGTCAGGTTTTTTCAGCGTACGTGTTGTGCACGGCTCAGGATAAGGATGCTGTCAGACTGACGTTGGAGCAGATTGATCTAATTCGTCGTGTATGTACTGAAAACCCAGAGCTGGAACTGGTCACTACAGCTGAAGGTACTACCACCCTCAAACTGACAAACAGTTTAGATCATTTAAGTAATATTCTAATAGAAATGCTTACTGTAATATTAACGTTTATAGATTGGTATGTCATCTAAAAAAAAACAAAAACACTTTTTGAGGGAGAGACAGCTGGTAGAAAAATATTTGACACAGTCTTGTCTTCCCGTGACTGATATTGCTTCTAGTTTAGACATGTCTTCTCCATTCATTGCAGAATAATCTATAAAAAAATAGATTATTCTATTCAAGTATCTGTTGCCATTGCACACAGGCTTCACCATCATGTCATGGCATGTATCTTGTAGTTTGTTGCTTAAAGGGATAGTTCACCCAGATAAAAATTTAATTTTGTCATTTAATCACTCATGTCAACTCTTTTTTTTTCCATGCAGTGGTTTGCCTTTGAAGCTTGATTCTGACACTGAATGAAAAATAAAGTAATTGCAGACCCAGTATTGTGATATAAACTCAGAGTTGTGAGTTATAAAATCAAAATTGCGTGATATGAAATAAACTACAAATGCAATTGCAAGTTTATATCTTGAGATTAAGTCTTGAGATTAGCGACATACAGTAGAGTGACAAAGTCGCTGGCAGTGTAAATGGGGCTTGACTATTACATGCAATTGCGAGTTATAAAGTCAGAATTGTGAGATATAAAGTATTTTTCCCTCTCAGAATTGGACTTGGGTGAACTATGCCTTTAAGTTTCTTTGTTTTGCACATAGATAGTCTCTCTAGAGAGACTAGAAAAATAGAAATCTTAATGAGATAAATGTACCTTCATTGTTACAAAAGATAACGGAAGTCCAGAGAGGATGTGTGCTTAGTTATCACCGGCACATTCCAATTTACAAGAATCTTTCCTATACTTGCAGTGTAAGTGAAATGAGAAGAGATACTATGCAATATTACAGCTACCCACTATTGAGTGTGCAGTGAATTAGGTACATCTGCAAAAAATTACAGCTGCATGCTGGTAGTGGTGGGTTGTTTACAGCTGTGTTACCTGATAGTTATACTGTCATTATACTATCATTGTCAACAAGCAATAGCAATATGCACCTAGCCCTGTCTGGCTTTGCTAATTTGAAACTATAATATTTGAGTGGATATCAATGAGGTTTATGTGATATTACATCAACAACTTTCAGTCAGACAGGGAAAGGTACATTGTAGATATGAACTCATAATGAAGCAAGCTGGTTTGACTGTGGCACTGCTCTGCAAACTGAGTTTATTAGTTTATCCACTTAGCTCCTTTATGTTGTAAGGTGCCTCATTTTTCTGCACCGAGGGAGAAGACCTAGCCCTCACAAATATGTGTGATGGGCTCCTATTAACTGTCGATTAAAGCCATTCAAAATGGCCACCAGGTGAATAAGGGGAATACCTGTGCTCAGCCATGATGTTCACCTCAATTTACAATGAAAACTACTGTCCATTAAGCTCAGATTATTGTCTTTCAGTTGTTTTGTGTGTATGTTTTAAGGAATGAGGAATAGTACAAAAATCGCATGTCTCATCAGTGTGGAGGGAGGCCACTCCATCGACAGCAGTTTACCAGCACTACGCATGTTCTATCAGCTTGGAGTAAGATCCATGGCCCTCACACACACCTGCAACACGCCATGGTAAATACTCACCATACATGTACAACACAGGCTTATAAAAATAATGAAGTGTACAGTCATAAAAACAGCTTTATTAATAGTGAATTGAGAGAGGAACCCAAATGTAACACAATCTGCATACTTGCAGACATACTGTCCCAGAATTGAATTTTATTTTATTTTATTTATTTAGGGCCCAAGCCTTGAAAAGGCGAAGGCCCTATTGTTTTCCTTAGGATTCTTCTTCTTCTTCTTCATTTTTTTAGGGCCCAAGTCTAGAAAAGGTGAAGGCCCTATTGTTTTCTTTAGGATTATTCTTCATCTTTTTATTATTATTATTTACTCCCTTTTGGGGCCCTTAACGTGCTCTAACTTTGCACGCAGGTCAGAACCCACGGCCATCAGGGCCGGGCTGAAGCTGGTACTCGGGTGTGGCATAGGGGCTCGGTTTGAACACTTGTTCATATATCAAACACTTATAGATCTCATCGGGCCGAACAACTTTCGCGCTCTAAGTTTTACGCCAGCCCAAAAGGAAGTCACTATTTTGGGTTGTTTGGAAATGCATGCTCAAGAATTTGAAACACTTCTCATTGGGAATTCATTAGATCATCACCAAACTCGGTGTGCATGAAGTCAAGACATTGAGGATGAAAAATTGCCAGAGGATTTTTGATATCTCGAACGGTTTGGCCGTGGCGTAGAATTTATGGCGAATAATGGAAACAGGAAGTGTGTTATTATGACTTTAGAATATATAAACTGATCTTGATAAAGCTTCAGCAATGTGTTCGCTGTAAGAGGCCGATCACATGGATGTGACTATTGTGAGGTAAAGTTATAGCACCACCAACTGACAGCAGGAAGTGTGTCACTTTCAAAATGCTTTGAAATCACCCTCTTATTTATACCTGATTTGCTTCAAACTTTGTATAACATAAACAAACGCCAGATGTAGACCTGTGAAAGGATTATTGTTATCTTAAATACTGTTGCTATGACAACATATTAAACTTTAATATTCTTTTTGGATGCTTTTGAGACTCTTAGCATGCTTGAAATTGCATGAAACTTGTCAGACACGTCACATTTATTAGCCAGTAGATGTGCAAAGTTTCAGAAACGGGCGTGGTGAGAGGCTCAGTAGCGCCACCCTTTGACAAAAGTGGGGTTAGGCTCAGTAACGCCACCTTTTGACAAAAGTGGGGTTGTTAGTTTTATCTACTGTTAAAAAAATCGGTATGTATATTGTACTCCTCAAGCTGGACGACTTTCTAATTTATAGTCAATAGCTCCGACCAACAGGAATTCAGATATTTTGGTTTGAATGTGGAGAAAATCTCAGAATTTTGCCAGTCTCTTAGTGTCTGTGTGTATGAGTCTTTTCACACTGGTCAGAACGCACAGCCATTAGGGCCAGGCCGAAACTGGTTCCCGGGCGTGGCAGGGGGGGCTCAACAGCGCCCCCTTGAATGGGGTCTGAAAACTTGATCCATATATTAAACACTCTTGCATGAATTAAT
The DNA here is from genome assembly GCF_016745375.1 of Pimephales promelas. The sequence continues at coordinate 5,012,674 of NW_024121333.1, forward strand.
ATGAAACTCTGTACACTTATTAATCTCATCACGCCAAACAACTTTCGTGCTCTAAGTTTCACGCTTGTCCAACAGGAAGTTGGCTATTATGGGTTGTTTGATAAATGGTAAATGGTAAATGAACTGCATTTATATAGTGCTTTCATTGACCTGATGGCCACCAAAGTGCTTTACATTTGCCTCACATTCACCCATTCATACACTCATTCATACACCGACGGCGGTGTCAGCCATGCAAGGCGCCAGCCAGCTCATCGGGAGCAGCTGGGGTTAGGTCTCTTGCTCATGGACACCTCGACACTTGGTCAGGTGGAACCGGGGATTGAAGCACCAACCTTTCGGTTTGTAGACAACCCACATGAACTTAATTCAATCACCACCAAACTCGGTGTGCATGAAGTCAAGAGATTGAGGATGCTAAATTGTGGAGGGATTTTTGATATATCAAACGGTTTGGCCGTTGCGAGGAAATGAATTTTATGACTAAAAAATGACACATAAAGTATGTTATAACTTAGTTAGTTCTACTAACAGTTACAAAACTTGCCGTGTATATTGTTCTCATCAAGCCCAACAACTTTCTAATTTATTGTCATTAGGTCCGACCAAGAAAAAGTCAGATATTGTGGTTTAATTGTGCTTTGAATCGAACCTAAATGAATTTAAAATGAATGTGCTATATTTCAGATCATTATATGATCAATATATTTGAAGAGTTCAGATGCAAAAGCCTCTAAGTGCCATTTGAAATTTTCTTCTAGAGTGATAATTTTTATCAAGCTTGTATATTTAAGTTCAGTGATTTCACTTAAATGGCAATGATAATTACCTATTAATTGTTATTTAAGTGAAATTACTGAACTTAAATATACAAGTTTGATAAAAAATCATCATTAAAGAAGAACATTTCAAATGGCATTTAGAGGCTTTTGCATCCGAACTCTTCATTTGTTTTCTACCCAACAGAGAAATCCCCCTCCTCTCCCCACACAGACACACACACAATGGCCGAATGCCAGGGTGCACTCTCTCTGTCAGAGGCACACGCTTTGTGAGGCACGCTAGCACACTTGCAAACACACGCAAGTTCTCTCATTTGCTCCCTCTCTCTGCTGTGTGCTCGCTACGCATGCACACTCTTCCTCACTCTAGATTCCGGGAGATTTTAACTAATTTGCGGACATCAGGAAGCTGCTATTAATACGTGGGAGACTCCTGGAACTTCCTGGAGACTTGGGAGGTCTGTGACTGTGTGTGTGTGTGTGTGTGTGTGTGTGTGTGTGTGGGGGGGGGTGTTCCAGCCCGACGGCCGTCCTGGAGTACCGGCCGTTCTGTGATTCTCCAGATCACACAGATGGCCAGTCCGCGTCTGTATATATAGGATGAAGGGCCAAAGCCGGCAGCACCGGGTTGCGGTGCCACCGACTTGGGCCCATAATCGCTGCTCACAGCTATATTTATTTTTATTATTTTATTTTATATAGTTCAGTTATTTAACTTTCTTCAATAATGTCACTTGTAGGGCTGAGACCTCATCTAGTTTTTACCCATTTTACCACCGGAAAAGCAACAGCTTGACAGAATTTGGCAAGGTAAGGCTTTCTTATTGATGGATATGAGTCAGTGAATCAATATATCAATATATTAGAAGACATTAGAAGATTAAATTTTATTTGAGATTGTTATAGTTGAAAGTTAGATAGAAAATAGAAAGTTACAGCTGTATTTAATGGGGAATATTTTGACTTCCCCAATCCCTTCTCGTGTCCTCTAGAGACGAAAAAATACTAAAAGGTTAAAGACCGTTTTCTTGATAAACAATGCCTTAGATTTTGGAGAAAATATTCATGATCATGATTTTATATCCTGTTTGTACTGTAGTTCATTTTTCTTAAAAAATATTCAAAACCTTCAAAATCTGAATCTATTGTTTTCATAATTATGATGCCTATACTTGTTCTTGAAGTGTAACAACAATTATCAGAATATATATTATTATTTATATTTTTCAGTAGATTTCACTTTGGCACTGATTAATTTTGATGTACATGATACAAATTTACACTAACTACCGTGATTTGGATTGAACATAATGGATTAGAACTAACTGCTTTGCATTAGTAACAAACAAATTTAACAATTTCCTAATGTCTATCTTTACCTGCTTACCCCAGGCAGTGGTGAATGAGATGAACCGGTTGGGAATGCTGATTGATTTGTCCCATAGCTCCTGGGAGACAGCCAGAGCAGTATTAATCCATTCCACCGCTCCAGTTATTTTCAGCCACTCGTCAGCCTATGCTATCTGTAACAATACTCGCAATGTACCCGACGACCTGCTACTGCGTCTGGTGAGATTGTTGTTCGGTTTTCTATATTAAAGGAGTAGTTCACTTTAAAATTGCCCCATGATTTACTCACCCTCAAGCCATCCTAGGTGTAAATAACTTTCTTCTTTCAGACAAATACAATCGTATATATAAAATATCCTGGCTCTTCCAAGCTTGACAATGGCAGTGAATTGCAACCAACAGTTTGAAGCTCAAAAAAAGTGAATACATCCATCATAAAATAACTTTATTAACCCCCAGGTAACCATCTGGAGTTTGTTTATGATGCAGGTTTGTTTATGATGATGTTTCAGGGACAGGAGTTGAAAATTAGCAATAGCTATAAACTTTATATGCAACACTTCAGTGACATGCTTGGTCTTGACACTATGTTTGTTTGCATTGTCCCTGTCAAATAAATAAATAAAATGAAATAAATGGATTCACTTTTTTTTTTGAGCTTCAAGCAGTTGACTGCCATTATCAAGCTTGAAAGAGCCAGGATATTTTTTTAAATAACTCTGATTGTATTTGTCTGAAAGAAGAAAGTCGTGTGGATGGCTTGAGGGTGAGTAAATCACGGAGTAATTTTCATTTTAAAGTGAACTTGAAATGTGGACAGGACTAGATTTCCTGGAGGACGTTAGATAATTTTGTGTTTGACAGCCATACTTTGTAATTAATACCCTCTGAAACGGCAATGTCTGTATTCCTGTCCAAATGCGAATATCTTTGATTGCAGATTTTGTACTATCCCAGCGATTCTCCTTGTTTTTTTTACCTACCTGAGAAACTGTTTGCGCACCAGTCTTCCGTATGCTTTAATTTCAATATATTCCAACAAAATATGATCAATCGAGTTTTCCCTGCTCACTTGTGTTTGTTTATTATAAACAGCCACTTCTGTACTTGTGTGAAGTTTATTTATATAGGGTTTCATTAAAGCTAGACTGTGTAACTCTTTTAGTTTATTCTTAGCTAAAAACACTTAGTTCTTTAACAAATATATGTGCTCATTAATGTACATTTACTTCGTTCAAGTAATAAAGTATTCTCGTGAGTGTATAATATGCCATTGAAAATACATACGGGTAAGGGGTTCTAATGTCGGTCGCCATGTTGCCCCTCCATCTTGAAAGTACATTAGCCAAAGAGGGACATACACACGTTAATTCAAGCTTTGTTTTTCACGTTTACGTTTGAGTTAAAATGAAATCGGAATTGAGAGGAACAGAAACTAATATTCACTGGATGGTCATATACATTTTCACCACTAAATGGGGGTAAAAATCACACAGTGTAGCTTTAAAAGACAAATATGTCATACGTGATACATTCAAGCACAGCAGATGAACTTATGTAATGCCCACATCTAGAAAACACATCTAGAAATAAACAAAGATGTTAGTTCCGCCGAATCAGTATGTGAATTCGACATCGGGTGAGAATTGTAACTCATTTAGAAAACTAGTCCTGTCCAAATAGGGCTTTAGACATAGTAAAAAAAAAAAAAAAAAATCCAGTTTCCAAATCTCTAAAATGCTCTTTTCTACTTTTACCTACGTAACATGTTTGATATTATGAAAAGGACAAACTTTGCTTTCTTTCTAGAAAGAGAATGGTGGGCTTATCATGGTGAATTTCTACAGAAGCTTTGTAGCATGTTCAAATACCACAAACATATCTGTTGTGGCTGGTAAGACAACAGACATAATAATAATAATAATAATAATAATAAAGTACATTTTTAAATTTTGTTTTCATTACAAACTTTTTTTTTAGATCATTTTGATCATATAAAACATGTGATTGGCACCGAAAGCCTTGGGATTGGAGCAGACTTTGATGGAGCTCAAGGGCAAGTAAAAATTTAATCTATATCTATATTTACATTACACAAAACTCATTAAATGCACACTTCTTTGCTAACGTGCCTCTACGGAGTCCATGCTTGCAGTATTCTGCAGAAAACATCATAAATTTATGCCAAACTGTTTTACAGTTACAAAATGGGCATGCTACACCCCTTGCATGCCCATTTACAGATATTTGACTAATTTGATAATGTTTTCATCTATCAATAAGACTGTAGGAATCTTAGCACCATTAAACACATTTTACAATATTTAAATTCATTCCAAAGATTTCCACACATATACCTAAGAATCACAAAGAAAAGCATTCAGATTCCATGTGGCTTGTGTCCCTTAACTAAATGTTTGTTTGTGTTAAAGTGTGCCTGTGTTTTCACAGATTCCCTCAAGGACTTGAGGATGTCTCCAAATATCCATCACTAATTGAAGAGCTGATATCAAGGAACTGGAGTGAGGAAGAGCTGGCAGGAGTGCTAAGACTGAACTTCCTCAGAGTGTTCCAAAAGGTTGAGAAGGTCAGGAAGTAATTTCTTTTGTTCAGTTCCCATTTCGATTAGGTCAGTAAAAGTTGCTATCAATCAGGTCATCTTTAGGGTTAGTACAACTATATTCTGTAGCGCACACATAGTAAACAAACGTAACATACACTCTTAAAAATAAAGGTTCCACTTCCAAAAGGTCTTGTTGTGTTAGTTTTTTTTTTTTTTTGTGATTCCATAGTTCCCTTTCGTTGTCACTCCGAGTTCCGTCGGATGACGACGAATGGGGCTTCACTTAGAAAGCCTATCAGCTTCGATCAATATAAAATGAGCCAATGGCAAAGAAATGCCATGGGTCTGTGAAATTTGCATAGCGTATCTCCACCTTACCTCATGAGTGTAAAAGGAGGACGCCGGCTGAAATAAGACATGTTTTCGCTTCGGAGCCAAGAGTATCTCTTCATTCCACAGCCATTTCTGACTTCACTCTACAAGACAAGCCACTCTCTCCGGTGTTGGTGTGACGGCGCTCTGCACCGAGATCACATTGCCTGCTGATCTGTGCAGTGATCTGCCAGTGAATGTGTTTCTCCCTGCTCGCTTCAACGTCGCAGAGTTTTTTTCTCCTCTCACCAAAGAGCTTGCACGTGGCACGTCTTTTTAAAGATGGCTCGCCCGTGCATTTCTGGTTGCGGTCAACTCATTTCTGATTTTGATGGGAACATTCTCTGCTTTGGGTGCTTGGGCTTGATCACGCTAGAGCAGCGTTTGTGGATGACTCGCGTTCTCCCCGCGGAAAAGTGACTATTGTGTCATTACGGTAGAGACTCAATGATCTCGTTAGAAAGAGAATCCCATCATCCACACCCCGATCTAACCCTCTCCATGTGAGGTGCTACTTCGGCTGGTGGCCAGGGTGACCCTAGGTTGTGAGTGTGAAACAAAACCGCTGACTGTCACTCTTCCGTGATGCAACCCGCGAGTGCTTAAGGATTCCCTGGGTCTATTTTCGGATGTCCCGCGGGTTTCCCTTGATGCTCCAGAATTGGATCTGTTGTCCATCACAGGGTGGGCTAGAATCTTCAGGAAGTGAAGATAAGACAGTGCTGCCACTTTTGGGTGTGCGCATGGCATTTGTCGGGTCAGATCCTGAGATGATGGTCATGCTTTTCCCGGGACGATTGGTTTTTGGGTGTGGCCGCTGATTCCTGCCGGCGTCCACTCCAATACCTTTTTTCCCGGATGTGCATCAGAAGATCTCAATATCCTCGAAAGACCCCATGTCTTCCAGCGATCCCTCGTTGATCTCCTCCAGCCTTCCTTCCCTCGACGGGGCCGCTGCCCACTGGGGTCCCCCTGGGTTGAACGTTCTGTTGCGATGCTACTGTATCCACAGAGTGCTTCTTCTTGGTGCGATCCTAAGCACCCATCTGACGCCTGTAGCTTTTCATCTACACTTGTGGCAGAATTCTATAGTGCTACAGGATTGACTATTCTGATGTAACAGGCCTTCCTGACTACTGATTATTTTATCTTTGGTCAAAGTCCTCACAAAAAGCTTTTTTAATTCTTTAAAGGTGTTCTCTTCTTGACTACTTTCTTTTTGGCACTGGTCTTCAAAAGACAGTCCTGCCAAATCACTGCCTAAGCTTTTTTTGTACACATTCTTGGATTATATTATTCCTCTGCCTCTTCCTTTCTTCTACTACTATGATGATATTTACACACCTAGTCAACATGACATCATGACTTTTGCATAAACATATACGCCACTTTCGAGTCAGGTGGCGTGTTATCTCTACGCATTTTGAGCTATCCGCGTGTATCCGCATGTATGTCCGCGTGTCTGTTCAAATCTCCAGTCATAAATGCCATTAACCCCAGTGACGGTTAAGTTTAGGGATGGGGTTGAGGTAAGTCATATCTTTTTTTTTACCTAGGATGGTAAGGGAACAGTCATAAATGCCATTAACCCCAGTGACGGTTAGTTTTAGGGACGGGGTTGAGGTAAGTCATATATTTATATAACGTTAAGTCAACGGCGTTCATAAACACGCTGAAAGGCGATTATGCATCTTGATAGCACGCCAAAAATGGAAATACGAATTAGCGTGTCATACACACGCTACTTCATGAGATCAGTCTGCACCTAGTATAACTCCTACTGTCTCTCTATCCTGCACACAATGATCCCCATTAATTTATCTAAAACACTGTAAACTTAAGACCCACACTAATTACAGCTGCGTAAAAAACAAACAAAAAACTTTATATTTTCTCATTCTCCACCATCACCTGACCCCTTCTGTGGAATTACAGTTGTTATTGCAATAAGAGCATTATATCTCAAATCTGTATGTTGTATTACCCACTATCCCTGGTTATCAGTGAACCGCTTCAAAACCAAACAGACCATATACCATGACGCAAAAAATATACATATTCATATCACACCATATACCATGCTCTTCTAGATAAGGTGTGATAAGCTTCCTCCAAATGTCACTACACTGGTTCTGCACATTCAGTCTGAAGAGATGTAATCTATCTGCACTTAGTTTGGACCACAACCAATGCAAACTGTTTTCTTCATTAGCCTTACGCATCACTTCCACTAGCTGAAAACCCTGTCTCCTCGTAACTTAAATTTGCTTTTTTTGTAGATTGGCATCTTTTTATATATTTGGAAATTTTCAAAACAACTTTTTTAAAAAAAAATGAAAAAGAATCATCAGTCCTTTAATCCACTTTAAGGATGTGTTTGCTGAAATAAACAACACCTTTCACATCTCTTTCTCTCTCCCTATGTTCAGGTACGTGATGATATGCGATACATTTTACCCAGCGAAGTTGAAATCCCATTTTTGGAAGCAAACAACAGCTGTCGTCTGATACTAACTAATCCAGTCATGGTCAACCGTAGCTATCGAAATGGAAAAGCTTCATTGATGCCTGTAAGAGCTATCCCCTGGTTTATCATACTTTTAATCCAGTTACTGTATCTATATTAAGACAATGAATCTTCCAGAGACAGTATACAAATCAAATGTTGTACGAGACACTGCCTTTGAGATTGCCTTGCCAACACTTAAATCTTAAGACAAGAAATTTTCTGACTGAAACTCACACTTTGGAATATTGGAAACTTGTGTTGTTTTGGAGTGTTTTGTAACAGTTTCTGAAGAAGACCATACTTTAGCTTTGTATATTAATAAACCATTATAGTGTACAGATGACATTTCTGTAAATGAATAAAAATAGCGTTTTGTGTTCAGTTCACGAGATAACAAACAATCTGCATTGTTGCATTATGCATCATCTGTGTCTTTCGTTCTGTTTCTTTTTTTGTGGCAGTAGTAGCTTTAAATATAGGAAATTATTGTTTATTTATCATTTGTATAACAATAATTATTTTTATTATTTGTTTCTGAACACATTTCTCTTACCTTGGACCAATAAGTTAACACAAACCACTGAGCAAGTTGACACGTTGAACTGCTCAAACTTAGAAACTAATCTTTTGGAAGCACAAGGGAGCCCATAAAGTATGCTTGTATTTATCTGCATATAACAAATAATACTTTGTAAAATATGATACGATAATACTATATTAATTTAATTTTATATTAACATAATACTATATTATGTAAATTATTAAATGAGGAAAAAAATACTCACCTTTCACCTTTATGACGCAATACCACCTGTTTTTAGCTACCTTCTTTTAAACCATGAGGTTTGCAGTTAAAGATTGCCTTTATTTCCCTGGCAAAAATACAATTATACAATACAAATAGCAGATTCTGCAATTCATAGTGCACTTTATTGTAACTTTCATATTTTATACATAAGTCAACTGCATGTTTCATTGTAGTGTTTAGTCTTTCTCCAGACAAGGAACAATATACAGATGTAATACTATACAACCGCTAAAAGATCATTGCCTTTATATTTCAGATATAAATGTTGTTAGTCAAGTCTTTCATATTTTCTTCTATTTGTATAACAAATGTATATTGTCTGTACAGTTATCATACCCTAAAAAAAGAATAAAGACTTTGTATCAGTATCCAAAATGTCTCCTCCTCAATGCGAGTTGCGTACTAAAATTCAGTACGGTGAAAATAGCAAAACTGTTCATTTACAATCTCTTAAAAATAATTGATAAATTACAAAATCTACAGAGCTATTCATATCCAATATATATCCCATTCCAGCTCCTTTGGTTGTTTTCTAAAGCTAATACATCCAATACAATGGGGAGTTTCTTCAAATAAATAATAAAGACAAAATAAATTATAAAAAATAGAAGCGCTCAAATGGAAATTTAAGTTCAGCAATAGAATGTCAGTCTTGAATGTACTTGAAAGCACTAGATCTGTTACATGGCCAGTGAAAGTCATGATAATTGCATGTATTTCGCCCTATATATATAAAGAAAAAGTCTTGCATGTATTTTTATATATTAAAAGCACATGTAACGTTTTTTTTTTGTTTTTTCTTTTAAAATTTGTCACTGTTATCGGTTGTGAAATATTTTTATATATTTACATGCCCAAACCACAATTCTCTAATTGATTGTTAGCTTGCTTGAAAGTGCATGTTGCCACACCAGAGATATGTAGTGTAGTGGTGGAAAAATCTCAAATGTTTTAAAGAGATTATTTAATGTACACTATTTAATGTTTTACGTAAGCATTGTTGTTGCTGGAATCATCTTGCTATTTTGTCTAGTAAACATGGCCTACATTCCAATGTAATTCCAAATGTTATGACATGATTGTGGAATGAGTTCAGTTGAAAAGATACACATCTGAAATGGTTCTAACATGCTATTGAAATATTTAAAATGAAATTAATGTATTGAATAGAGCCTTTCAGTTTATCACTGATTATATATTTAGGCTGGCATAAGATGTTCAGTATGCATATACCCCTTTTTTGACTTGGCATTAAATATAGCTTACAGTAACACACAGTAACAGTGGTCTATGAATTGATCTTTGGCCTTTCACGAATAGATGGTGATGACCTCACGACCTCCACCTCTCACAAGCAACACTCTTTCTAGACCCTCAGTCAACACCTCAAGAAATTCCATATCTGAAACTTATGAGTTAAAGAAACAGCCAGACAAGTATGGATACATTAATACAATAGATAATAGGGCAGTTTTGCCCAAATGAGGAAATCTGTTCTGGCCGATTTATCAATATTCTCCCAGAACTAAACATTCAAAACTCAAATTCAAAACTCTTTACACAGTGAGCACAACAGCTGTGTATGTGGGCTAAACTCTGGATAATTTATCATTGCTTTGTCACAAGTTTAACAGGATACGATGTTGCAATCCTCTGCGCTAGGATATACCTGAAACTGCTGTTGGTGGTTGAAGCAGCTCCACAGAGACAAGTTAGTGAGAAAAGGATGACAGAGGAGCTCTCAAGTGGGTCCCCTTCTTCATCGTTTCGTTGATAAGCCCACAATGCCTTCAGAGGGCTCAATAGAGAGTTCTGGCATCTCAGAATCACCCCCCTCTGTTTCCTGCCTTTCCACTAAATTATTGTGGGGCCCAGCTAGGATCTTGCTTTTTCATCCATAGCCACTGGCTACTTCTTTCTGCTAACTCTTACATTGCTTTGATGACAAGGCGTAAACTCCGGCCTCTAATCCCTATGTCCCTGGGGAGTCTGGTAGTTGACGCCGCCAAAAAGCCTCTACACCCCACTTTCACAGGGTTTAGTGCTCCAGCTGCCATACTGTGCCTGAGCTGCTAGCTCTGCATAGTGTCTGTGTTCAAATGACTCCTTCACCCCATCCTCCCAGGGCAAAGTTCGACAATGTAAACCTACTAAATTAGGTCTTAAGGAGGGATCAGCAATCTCTAAAGGAAATACCAGCTGTTGGCCGATGTCAACCAGCATTTGATGTCTACTCAGTCACTTGCTGGCTTTGTTCTGATGGTGGGGAGACAAGAGCAATCGCCTGTGCAGGTTTTATGGTTTTCAGCAGTTTGTTTAGTTTCCTGAATGGAGGCGAGGCTCTTAAGGACTTGATTGTGTTGCCAGGTGTATCGTCCCTGAGTGAGACTCACCTCACAGGCTATAAGTATATGTTTGAGGGAAGCTGGCAAGGAACAGAGGGGGGCAAACTCTGGATCATGATTGATCATGATGATGATTGTAAAACTCAACCAACCTGCTTCCATCACCCACAGATCCTTCCAGGTAAAATTCCTCTTCTCGACAATTTCCCACTTTCTCCACTGCCCCTGCTTTCCAAGAGAGACTGACTTGGCCCACCATACAGCCTCTTCCTGATATCACTTCCTTCATAATGCCGATGAAAAGTCAGCAAACAGAAGTCTGGCTGTGGGGTTTCCAGATGTTTGTGGATATTGTCTAGGATGAAAATGTTTGCATCGTCGACCCCCCCTGCCCTCCCGATATTCAGATTGGAGTGGATCCATCATTGGTTCTGATAGCCTGGTATAGTCCTTTATGACTCTCTCCATTGCCTTCATTACCAGTGAGGTTAGGGCCACAGGCCTGAAGTCGTTCATGACTTTGGTTGTAACCTTCTTGGGTTTGGGAATAACCGACTGTGCTGCGGTTGATGGAGCACTGAAACAGGTATTAGAGTACACCCCCCAATTGCTCAGCACAGTGCCTAATGGTCCACCAACAGAAATTGTCTGTGCCTGGTGCCTTATTTACTTTGGTTCTCTTGAGGGCACTGAGCAGTTCTCCAGTGTCGATAGTGATGTCACAGTCATCAGGTTTGAGTGAGGAAATTAACCTTTTGAGATCAGAGCTGTTATCTTTCTCGAATCTGGTGAAAAAGATGTTCAGGTCATTAGGTAGTGAGGTCGGGCTGCAGCCTGCAACCTGGATGGGCTTGCGACTACCAGGACTGAAGTTAACGGCTGCCATACTTTTAAGGCCCTGCCAAGTGTGGAGATTGCCCTGAGCAAATGTTCTCTCCACATTGTTTTGTGTAGTTTATGGCACACTTGACCTCTCTGTTTACCTCTTTATTTTCTAGCTCAGAGCCAGTTAAGAAGGTTTTTTTTATTCAAAATCTCCTTTAGGTCCTTGGTCACCCAGGGTTTGTTATTAGAGAATATTGTGACCCACTTAGTAGGTATATTACTGTCTCCACACAGAAAGAGACATAGATTATACTGTATCCACTTGCTCCTTTAAGTTACGAAAAGCCACTTGCTCTTTTATCTCCTTTTATAGGATGTCAGTATGGACTAGTCAGTGGTCTCAAAGCATCCTTGCAGCTCCTTGATGCTGTCTGCAGTCCACTGCTTAATGTCCCTCCTCCCTCTGACCTTTTCACAACTGGTAGGGATGCTGGGGCTAGTAAAATGCCAAGGTGCTCAGCAGAACCAAGAGGGGGCAGGGGGTGGCTTTATATGCTTCTGACACTGATCCATAGCATTTATCCAGTGTCTTACCTGGACAGTTGATATGTTGATAAAAACCTTTAAGAGATCTGTCCACTGAGCAGTGATTAAAATCACCTACTGAAGAATAAATTTAGAGGCGTCTGGGGGTATAAGTTTAATTCAAGTTTATCTAGCATTTGTCTAAAACAGTCAATGGCTAAGTACTCTTTAGCTCTGGGATGAATGTAGACTGTAGAATGTAGACAAATAAAAACAGTTGTGGAAATTATCTTGGTAAATAGAAGGGACGCAGGGAAAAAGGGAGTGTACAATTTATTTATTTTTTCCTTTTTGAGTCTGGCTCTAATTCCACCCTTTTTGCCTGGCTTTGTTACCGCTGGATCTCATCTGGAAACCTCACAGAGAATGCAACTTCATGGGAATAATATTGCATTTGAAAATCAGAGTACAATCCTTATGTGAGACAGGAGAAGAAATCCAGGTAGTGTAACAGGAACGCCACTAACCGCAGCAGAATTGCAATATCCATTCCTCTATTGTTTGCATTGCGAGCTAGCTGGTGTTGGTTAGCTCAATCAGCTGTTTAAGGTAGCCTCCTCAGTGAACAGATAGGCATGGAAAGACCTGAGACTAGCAGAGCAATGAGCAGAATCAATTACCTTATTTTCAGCCAATTAAACTTCTTGCACCACCACTCTTGCATACTCTAGGGGTATTCTCTTTTGTTGTGTTTAAGTAGCTGTAGAGGGTGTGCTATCCAACATGCTGAAAATGTTGAAGCTAGGGTAGCTAGCCCTAGTCTTTCCCATTGGGGTCCATTCTCTCCTGCCAGCTGTCTCTTCGAGCCGCCACAAGGTATTTCCCCTGTTGTCAGCTGATCTTTCCCAAAAGTCACTGGAAAAAATCTTTTAGCATCCCATACAAAGGAATGGAATGGAATTGAATCCTCATAAGAGATCTGAGCTCTCTCAACTGTTGCTGTACCTAAGGAAAAACCACAAAGTGCTTTCTGGAAGCCTGGTGAGAGAGTACTGAAAAGCATCTAAATAGTGTCTAAAGCATTTACATGCCACTTTCACTTCACTTTCCCAGAAAGAGGTACTTCTATGGCAATAAAAAGCATTACTTTCTCCAATTGCTCCATTACTGAAAGACTTGCTAATGGTCACCCATTTCTATGGTTCCAGGAAGGAGACGTTAGATTACCACTGGCAAAAGTATTGGCAGAGAAGACAGAGAGTGGATCACAATGGCGACTATGTCCACCTTCTACCATGTCCACACTATCCGCCCCGTTCCGGCATGGTCAGAATCCTTTAAAAGATCGGCCTTGTAGACCTGCTAAACCACCATGGTATCACAGTGAGCATACCCCCTCCACTTCTAAAATGTATATTATCTGGTGTGATAAACCACACACAGTGTTACACATCTCATGAATCTGACAGTTATGTTTTATTTTATTCTGACAAGACATTCACAAGCACACACAAACCGTAACCTGAAGTCAAAGAAGCTGATGTTTTCTCTATGTGGCTTTTTGTAGCTGATCTGTGATGTCATCTAATTGCGGTAACCAATTAAAATTGGCATATTCACAAGCGCTTCAGACACCGGATCATGCAAAGTATTCCCATAGTTTCAACTCAGTTTCACTTTGATATAAAAAAAAAAAACTGTGCATTTAAAATAAGTGACCCAAATATTAAGAAATGTGTCCAAGCGATTATATATATATATATATATATATATACTGTAAAATTGTACTTGGAGCATAAAATTCTCTGTGAAGGATACAGTTTTCATCTCCCTCTGTGTTACGTGGAGGTCCTGGCATGTTCAGCAGCACAAGTCTAGCATCATGGGATTTATTAACAATAACCTCATTTAACTTCACAGCTGTGTGCATCCGCCGAACATTTGATTGGTCACTGTAACAAACAAACAAACATACACACATAGTTTTGATTTAAACTAATGTAAATCAATATCTCTTGCAAATATGTAAAATAAAATAAAAGTACTATGGCTCTAATTTTTGCTTTTGGGGAAAATAGGCAGTGCTACATTAAAAGTAAACAAGCATGCACACCTGCATAGTTTATTCATGTAAAAAAGGAAGAACAACAAGGAACATGTTTCAGTGATCCTCTTTATGCTTACTAATAAAAAGCAAATAGGTCTACTGTTCAGAGATAAAAAGTAAAACTTAAAAACTTTATTTCAGATACTGTAAAGTGGTGCATTCCAGTTCTTGTTCCGGCTTGCCTACTCACGGTTTAATGCTGATTAGTTCTCTGAAGTTTTCTGGTGCATTGCTTCGGTTCCGTCTTTCTGCTTCTATTTTTTCACTAGTCCAGGTCATTTGGTTTTTCTCTGGTAATACTTCAATGGTTTCCTCTTCTTCATCAGAGTATAAACTGCCCATTCTGATCAGTGAGTGTCTATCCTTTACTAGTTGGGCCTACATTGGAAAAGTAATGAGACCATATTTTAAAGAGCTGCCATTGCATATATTTGGCTTTTACAATCAACAAGACATTAAATGTGTCAGTACTAGTATGGATCACCAAGTATGACCTTACTTATTTTGTGACACGAAATTCTGCATTTCATGAAATTTGGTTACACTTTAATGCATTATGTACACAAACACAAAAGCCAACTATTACTGTTGTTTTTTCATTCAAAATGTAGTCATCACATTTGGTGAAAATTTTTTTAAAAAAAACTGATTTCCATGGACAAAATGGTGAATGCACTTTGAATTTTGTGAATAACAGAAAAAAAAATACACCCAACATGTCACAAAATGCCTTTTGTCCACAAATTAGTAATTTTAATAAGAATATGGATCTCAAAAATAACAATAGTAACAATATGGATCTCAACAATTGTGTTACAATAAAAAAAAAACTTTACTTCAGGAAAACTTGTTTATATATATATATATATATATATATATATACGTATATTTTTTTTTATTTTTTTTTACACAACCCCAAATCCCAAAAAAGTTATGACATTTTGTATAAAATGCATCTGTGATTTGTTAATTCCCTTTAACCTTTATTTAACTGACAAAAGGACAAAGAAAATATAAATATAAACAAATTTTGATATTGACGGCACACACTCCAAAAGCGTTAGGACAGGGGCATGTTTACCACTGTCACATCACCTTTCTTTTTAATTCCACTTTTTAAATGTTTTTTTTTATTTTTATTTTTTTTATGAGGCCTGGCATTGTCTCTGTACGATCCTAATATACGCCTCCACGTCAGTGGTACATTCACACACATGCAAGTCACCCGTTTGTACTGATGAATACCCATAACATGGCAGATGTTTGCTTTTTCTTCCTGTCGCTGATGTAAGTCTGTATGGTCCCTTTAGCCTTTGGGACTGAGATCTCGAAATTTGTTTTTCCCAAAAACAAGCTGAAATGTGGACTGACCACAATACAGATTTCCATCGTCTCTTGGATCATCTGAGATGAGTTTGGGCCCAGAGAACTCAGCATCATCACTGCATACAACAGATGAATGGCTTTCTCCTTGCATAAGAGATATAGAGACTCAAGTGGCATTCCTTGATGCCGCAGCAGACTGCGTTAAGTGAAATCAGTTTTCCAAAGTACTCACGAGCCCATGTGGCTTAGTTTAACTCAGTAGCATGATGGTTTCTCATGCAATGCCATCTGAGAGCTCAAAGGTCAAACACTTTCAAAAGAAGTGTATTGCCTTGATGTTTGTACACACAGAATGATCTCGCTGGATTCCCTGAATCTTTTCACAATACTATGTATGGTAGAAGGTCAAAGAATTGTTTGTCAATTCTCTCATAATATTTGGCACAAAGTGATGAGCCATGACCCATCTTTGCTGGCAAAGGCTGATAAGCTCTTTTACACCCAAACACGATACTCTCACCTATTACCAATTGACCTTCTTATTGTGGACTGTTTCAAAAGAGTTTTAACTTGGAAATTCTATAAGCTTTTATTTTTTGTTTGTTCACAATTATTATTATACTTTTGTCTCTCACAATTTTTTAGAGTGTGTTGCAGCCATCAAAATTTATTTATATTTACAAAAATGCACTTAAGCTGGTTAGGGACATTTTTTTATTTGCATAGTATTTTCAGTTAAATAAAGGTTAAAGAGAATTAACAAATCGCAGATTCTTTACTTTATTGCATTTTACAAAATGTGGGATAATATCATTTGTCATTTCATAATATTCTTTAATGACTTCTGTATTATTTTTCTGTTGGTAAAAGTCAATGTTAGTACAGAGCAAACATAATAAATGTGAAGGTTTCAGTACCTCTCTGTCTCTCTCTGCACAGGAGAGCCTCATTTGTTTAAGCATCTGTGACCTCTGTTCCATCATCAGTGTCCGTTCATACGTATATGCTGATATGTCGCTGTCGTGCTGCAAATAAGAACATTTGACAGAATGCAATTATAATTTCATAACTATTTGTGATGTGTGTGAAGTATTAATAGTGAAGAAAGTGTTCTGTATACCATCTCAACTACTTCCACCTCTGCTTCTAATCTCAGCTGGTACAGGAAGGTTGCCAAGTCCTTCTTCATCTGAATACTGTTATCATCCATTTGAGCCACAGTGAAGATTCGCATCTTACATTTACGCCAGACCTGAAGTACAAGAAAACCAAATTTAAATAAACATAGCACAACCACAAAGTACTTTATACAATAACAATAATATATAATACAATAACAAAATATACAATAACAATAATACAAAGGGGGGAATAACTTTATAATTACATTTATAAAGTTACATACTTTCAAGAGCCTGTACAACGGTTGAATATGTAAACTTCACATTGCAAAATCTATCGATCATTACAGAAGGCATAATAATACATTGCATGTTCATTAAGAGGTTATTATTAAGTATTTTTTTATATCAAAAATGGTGGGCAGATCCTATTATAGAACAAGAAAACCCTAACGAAGGCCTGTTTGGGCTGATACTGTATGTGTTTTTTTTTTTAAAGGGGTCATATAATGGTACATGCACTTTTTCAAGTTGATTGTTCTGAAATGTGTGTTGACAGTGCCTGTACACAACCATCATATAATGATAAAAATCTATCCAGTGTTTTTGTTTTAAACTTTTTGTGTGTTTTCTCCTCCCTCAAATCGAGCCGTTCGGACGCCCCTCCCATGATTGTTGATTCACAGCAGCGATTCAACAGAGCCCCGCCCTGAGCGAGCTGTCATCATAGTCCGTCATTGTTGATACGCTGGAGCAGAATGGCTTCTAAGTGATTGTGGTGTTCTGTTCTTGGCTGTAATGACGAACACAGTCATTTTGATGTTCCTAAATCCGAACCGCTGAAGACGCAAAGGCTAAGTTTTGTTTTCGAAGGGAATATTGCCTATGAGCAACTTCAATGCTTTCATGTTTGCGCGATTTGTGAATCTTTTCTCTGACTGCTTTATAAACGAGGGTCAGTATAAAGCTGGTTTTGCTAAGCACATAGCGTTCATACATCTCACGATGTTACTCTACTCTGCCAGTACACAAAGATAGATCAAAGTGACATTGAGTTATCAACCATTCAGAAACGTCCTGTTCGAGCTTTAATTGTTGAACTTCTTTGCAACCGTCATCTTGTTCTGGGTCCAACTCTGGTTCAAACTGATATGATTGCACAGATGTGTCCTCAGAGACTCCCACTGCCATTCTTTCTCCAAAATATACCCTCAACTGTTGTCAAGGCAACACTCGCCCGCAGAACAGAGGGGCGGAGTGAGCGAAGCTCAATATCATTTAAAGGCATATACACTGAAACGGTGTTCTGAAAACAAAGATGTTTTTTTTCCAGGTAAAATGAGTATTTTCAATTCAATACACAACACTAATGAGAAATCATATTACAAATATATCATTTAGACTCTAAAGAATCAAATTAACTTGTATGAAAATGGCATTATATGATCCCAGCCCTCTCTTACAAAAAAGGCATTTTACCTTTCTAACTATGTGAGTGCCTGGACGTGGATTTCCTTATTCTACAAGTAGATCGATCAGCATAGCATTTTTTATGTTTTGTTCCCCTTCTGGAGCACCCTTTTGTTTGTGAGTACCAGACACACCCCTGTTTGAGATATTTTCTTTGTTATATTTTTAAAGTTGGTACAGATATAATTCTTATATCAATCTAATTATTACCCTTATCAACAGTATTTTTTAAATACTGTGAGCAATTTTATGTTACATATGAATGTTAATGGATTATTTTAAATTGCTATTGTTCACCTTATGTTGTTTTAGAAGGAAAGGCAGGAGCATGAGCATTCCACCATCATGGACAATCCACCAGACGTCAATATATCCATCAGTAAAGCGCTCATGGTTGCTGGGATAAAATGACACATTTTTTGGGACCATCAGAGCCAAGTGGGCAGCTGTAGTACAGCGGACTATATCTACAGGTGAGAGAATATGATAGGGGAGTAGATTAAAATCAGCCTGTTGTGTTTCATTGCAGACAATTATAAGTGCACATAATTCATATAAATCTTTTTCTTACTAATAAAGGTTTTCCAAGCCCGTGGGTCTTCACTTTGTCTCCAGCCATATGGCCATCCCATAACAACTGTGTTGTGCTTCATGCCTCCCAGACCGCAGGACTGGATCAAATGTGCGAGCCCCTCTCTCACTTTGGAGGCTACCACCACCTGACAGAAGCCCTTCACCCGCTCAATCTCCATCATGTTCTTTATTGCCTGGTGATGAGTACAAACACAGCACAACCATGGAAACCAACTATGAAATCAATGTCCATTGCTTCTACTTTAATATATAAATGTTGCCTCTTGCTATTTCTTGAAAAGACACAAGACCAACAACAAAT
Organism: Pimephales promelas; assembly: GCF_016745375.1. The sequence goes on from NW_024121333.1 coordinate 5,031,672, forward strand.
ATTGAATATGTTGCAAAGTACATCCACTACAGTTCATCTGGATGAAGATCATTGTGCAGTAGTGGCCAAAAGTAAAGTCTGGAGAGGATAATTGTTTGTAATGGTTCTACAAGTTTGATTAAACCATCAACATATTAGGAAAATTTTCATATTTTGCTAAATATTTTAAATATTAAGGAAGAATAAAATGTCAATTTTCCTAAGCTGGACAACACTTTTGGCCACTACAGTATTTGCATCTGTAATTTAAGAGCACAGTGCACAAGGTGATGATAAAAGTGCATGTAAAAACCTGTTCTGATGCTTGTGTTTCCCCATAGCATTCCAGGAAGTTTCCCTGTATCACAGAACCTACGATGGTTAGGCCTTTCCCTGCCTTCAGCTGTGAGGCAAAGGTAAGCATTCTGGGATACTTTACATGTAGATCCTCATCCAACTTCAGTAGAACCAGCAGCTGTGGCCTATTAAAATTATTTTATTTTAATGTGATTGCAGTGTAATTACATAAAAAGCAATACATTAAAAAAGTGGGTGTTTATTTTGTTATAAATATTTCTAATTATTATAAAGGCTGTTTTTCGAACATTCTCAAAGAATGCTGAAAAACTGCATCATGTTTGCCACAAAAATATTAAGCACAAACTTTTTTTAAATAAATTAGAAAAAAAAGTTTCTTTAACACCAAATGCCAAACACCAAATGAGACAACACGTCTCAAGAGGGTTACATACGTAACCAAGACGTTACATGCAAAAGGGTTACATACGTAACCAAGACGTTTTTGGAAAATATCAGCTGATAATATTTTAAATTAGCTTCACAACCTCCAGTTTTTGGTGTGGGGAGGTCCAGCTTCCAGGCGAAGAAGTGAGTAACGGGCGGCACTAAGAGACAACCCGCGGATCCCATCCCCCCATTCCTTCTCTGCTCTAAAAGAGAGGAAAAATATATAAGATTGAGATTTGTAAAGTAAAGTTGGATAATTTGTGATTTCAGTTTAATTTCAAATGTAAGGTTAATGGATGTAACTAGGAATCACTTACCCCTGATACTCAATGTATTTGTAGATCATACCAGCAATACCCATTGCTACAATGGCATAGTACCAAGAGGAGATAAACATAAGGGCTAAACACATACTCATGCCCAGAAAAGACAGAGCCCTGAAAGAGAGAGCACAACATAAAAAGTCCTATTATTTTACTCTACACTTTAAAAGCATGACCTGTTGTTAATAAAGGTCATTTTTAAATGATTGCAGGAAGTGAATAACAGATATCTATAGGGTTAAGTTCCAGTGAGTTTTGTGATCATAGTTTAAGCTGAATTTAAATGTCACTGCAAGAGAAGTTCTCAGAACATGCACAAATATGATCATCACATAAATTAATGAACACACAATCGAAATGCAAACATACCAGTGGTAGTATCTAAACCGTGGTCTCCAGTTTGGTGTTCTTAAAAGTGTTTGTACTGCACAAGCCAAGTTTACAAAAAGATAACACATCAGGAAAAACCTGTCAAGTGAACAATTATACATATTAGAATAAGTAACATGTAATACATGTAATGGCAATCCAGGTAAAAAAATATGTGGTATTAAATTAAACGGGTAAATTAGCGTTTAACGGGTAAAAAAACGTTTTTATTTCTGAGAAGATGATATAGCATCTGTGCTGAGCCTATACGTTGTTTTAAAAGACACTTAAAGGTATAGCGGAGGATTTTCTTTTTCCGGGTGGGTAGTCTATACTATTGGTCCACCTAAGTGTCAATCATTCTGGTGATATGTTTACGTAAGGCCATCGTAGGCTACGCACTCATCCCTATGTAGTTTTCACTTTCATGTGTATTATGTCGGAGTTACGGTTTCAGCCATTCCTTTGAAAATGGCTGAGGGTCGAAAGAGAAAAAATGTTTACTAAGTGTATGATAAGAAGAGAAAGGCCGCAGAATATAGAAACAAGACCAGAGAGATTTTGGGTGAATATCACACGCTGGCGTGCGCTAAAAGCACAGGTTGGGCTTCTCACTGATGCCGCAGTCGCAAAGATTCTACTAGACAGGTAAAGTTTGTCACGCTATTTGGAGAAATCCATTTAAAATCACTAGTAAAAGTTAATGCAAGCTACAATGCTAGCCCTCATGCACCGCATAGACACGGTAAATATCTCAATTTGTCTAAAGTAGCCTTTTGTCCAAAATGGTAATGTATCACGCTGAAATATTCTAAAATCTTGTGTGTTTATTATTACACAAATGCAACAAGCTACTTCTCCATATGCAACTATCTATAAAAATAACGTATTAACAATGAGAGATATTAGGTTAAGGACCAACGTAATAGCACTGCTTATATGTTGCCATGTAACGTAATTGCGATTTGCAAAATAGTTTCCTCAGAACGTATTTCGTGTGAGCTTTGCACATATCATGTCTTGAGTCCTCAGTCACTCAATCAATCAGTATAATAAGTAAATAAATTTGACATGTTGTCTTTTTTATGAATGTTTTTTAGTTAGTTTAGAATTTGCAACATAATTGTGCAAGGCGTATAGACGTTCCCTAGCTCTCGGGAGCAAGAGTGTTGTGTTTGTGCATGTGCATTTTTTTTAAAAATTGGAGAGGGCGGGTCTTCTCTAAAATTCGGAAAGATCCTCCGCTATACCTTTAATATTCATCACAATTATCGATTTGACTTCACTGACATTATTGGATAAGAACAAATCTTTAACAGAATTGAGCTGGATGGTGACACAACTCATGGTTGTGACTCAACTTTGTTTTAAATGTACCAATTTGCAAGTTGCAACATCAACACCATTGTTGAACAGAATAGGCTCTATGCATGGCGGTACGTGACGTATTTCCCTACGTATAACTATATACGTATGAAAGTTTCATTTCTAAGACGGGAGGACAGCAAATTTTGATGACTCTGCCATAATCCCGTTCTCCTCCACTTTAAATCTCCCCAACCGGAAACTGAAGAGCAGCCTAGCGTCAAAGGCGGAAGTAATGCTTGCATATAGCCTATTGATTAAACACAACTGACTCAAGCTGAACAACGACACAACTGACTTTCATAGAACTGCTTATAGTTGAATTAAACTTTACATAGCTATTAAACTGAACTGACACAAGCATAATAATGACACTATTGTGTTCTGTAGAGCATCATTACAGCATCATTTGAATTAGTCTCATGTTTGATAAAGTTTGCATCAGTAATCAATCATTTTCTGTTTATTACTGCGAAGTTGCTTTGAAACAATCTGTATTATATAAAGTGCGATATAAATAAAAAGGTGATAACTTAATAAGCAACTATAAATTGATATTTTCATTTTACCAATGAGATCTATTTGCAAAAGAATTCAATATACATTTCAAAATATGCTGTATCAAAAATGACAACAATAACAAATAAATAAAAACCCATTAACATTTGGTGTTCAATATAAAAAGGACATCTTAAAACGCAGTTTAAATCATTTATTTTGTGTGAATTGAATCTGTATGTGCATATTTGTGGTGTGTCCTCACATGGAAAGAATAGGAGCGACCATATCCAGTGATGCAATGAGGATACCGAGCTCTGCTATGAGTCCCGTCAGCAGCAGAGCCCACGTGGGCTCTCCGTTAGCTTTTCCGTGTCCAAAGACCTTTGCAAGTGCAAAAACATGAACACACAGGGATGGAAAGTAATAGTCAACTATTAGCATCAAATATTTACATTTTGGGAACAACATTTTGCATATGACATGCAAATGTTCGCTTTTATGGCATTTGTGGTTTGGCACAAAAAAGGAAGTAACTATAATCCAGAAACTCACAATACGCACATTTACATCTCACTGGAATTCAACTTTATCAGACTTGTTTTAAGTTTTAAAACTCAGTATATCTACAATGTGTTTTGAACCACATAAAAATGCTGCTATTTTACTCTATGTACTTGTTATTTTAATGAGTAACATCAACATGATGAAAAAGTGTGTTATTTAGATATGTTGTGATCATAAATCAGAAGATCTCTCACTCTAAGGAAAGGGATGATGTTATCTTTAGCAATGGCTTGCAGGAGGCGGGGAGCTCCTGTCAGAGACTGAAGACCTGCACCCACTGTGGAGAAGAATGAGCCAATCACAATGACCCAAGGAGAAGGCCAAGACAGTGTGCCAACCACCAAGTTTTTTCTGACTGCATCTCCAAATCTAAAAGACATACGCAAGTACACTTAAGACACCACATGCTTGTTTCCATCTAAAAGTTTCTATTTGCTCACTCTAGATAGATAACTTACTTATCTCTCAGCACTGCACCTTCAATACAGGCCCCAAATAGAACCACAGAGCTGAAATCTATCAAATGAGTCATGGAATTCTACGTAACTTTTAATGCAAAATAGGACTGCTCACACTTTGTATAACAGTTTGTTTGAAAAGAAAAATAAAACATACAGTTGATAAGAGTATTAGTTAGATGGGTTATTTAAAACATAATATCAGTACCAACAGAGCTAAAGGATACAGACAAGAGACGTAGTTGTAATGGCCAGAATAGTCCCTATTGGTATAGACTTCTGTGCGTCTCTTAGATCTCCAGATCTGTTCGATCCTGCCATAATGCCTGTCACAGAGACAGAGATTGACAAAAATAGTGAAATTAAAGTAATTTTTCATCAAGTCATAATATTTACATACTTAAATGATAATGCAGATAGCTGCAGCTTATTACACAGGTATTCGCCAAAGAAATAAATTAGTGGACATTAAATAATGATTGGACTTAGTTTCGGCTAAGCTTTTTAAACTTTCACTTAGAAAAAAAATAGTGCATTATAACGTAACAGAGTGGATTGACAGGTTACAGCGTTGTCACTGACACTATGCTGTTTACATCAACTGCAGCCAGGTAGCTTTTGAATTGTCATGATGATTTCAAAGCCGGTGCTGGATAAACAGAGAGTATGTGCATGCGTGCAAGTGTGACAGTAGCTACGCTACTGTAAGCTAAATTATTTACGACAGCAGAAATGGACGATTCCGCTTCCAACCTGTAGGGCGACCGCAGTTTACTTGGTGTTGCTTTAAGTATTCGATGGTGTAATAAATAATAAATACATATGTTTTTTAACCATATGAGTTTTACCTGTGGCAGAAGGAAAAAAGATTCCGACTAAGAGGGTGAAGGAAGTGGCAATGTCAGCCGACACATAGAAGCCAAAGGTCTCCATGGAGCCATGGACATCGACAGAGGACAGACTTGCCTTTTCGAGAATCTGCCCTTTCTCCATGTAATCCCCCCACATGTTTTCTGCACATACATGCATAAAAATAAAATAAATAAATAGATATACAAAGCCAATACATGTCAAAGAGCAAGTGCCTGGAAAAGAAAAGTCTTTTTCATCATCTTTAAATATGTTATAATTTTCAAATCTGTTTTCTTTCTATTTTTTTTTTTACCAAGATGACATGCTGTGAACCAGACAAGTGTGTCCTTACCTTTAATGATCCCACTGGCCAGCCCAGGAATGCCTGGGATCTCTGTAACATTGTTCTGAAAGAAGTACTCATCACAATGAGCACTGCTGGAATTCTCAGAGCTGCAGAAGTTCTTCCAAAGCTTGCTGGTAACCGTCTCATTACCGACAACTACTGTCTTCCCACAAACATCAAACAAATCACGAACCAATGTCCGGTTTCCTAACATACAGATCCTAGACATGGTTAAAAATAAACAAACAAATAATTAAATAAATCATATATGATTTTATCTAATTACATTTTCATTGAAATATTACATTTTGTGTTTTGTTTTGTCTAGCAACATAAAGACTTACGGAAACTCAGGAGGGTGGAAGATGGATTTGACCGCTCCAGCGTAGATAGACACAATGGAGATTATGACACAGGCCAAGAACAGGGAGGCGAATTTGTTGACATACTTGACCCCCACAAAGACAACTACAGCCATAAGGCTCAAACATATTGTGCCATACACTCGCATGTTATTCAGCATTGCACCACTCCCCGCATGAATATCTGCGGGATGGAATATGGCAGCCTGGGGAATCAGATATTTCTGTAGACAAAAAGAGTTGATGAATTAATATTTTCAGAGCTGGATCATTTTAGGTTTTGAATCTGTGTGTGTGTGTGTTGTCATAGTATAAGAAGACTGACCAGAAATATTTCAATTGCTCCCAGTATGTACATGGCAGCAGCGAAGGTTGTGCCTAAATAAAAACAGAGACCAACTGCACCACCGAACTCAGGGCCCAGAGACCGAGATATCATGAAATAGGCCCCACCAGCTGCCAATTTAAAAACAAATAGATAAATACATTTGTGTGTGTTTGTAACTACTGTAAAATATTATATAGCCTAATACAAAGGTGTATAAACACTACAAATTACCTGGAACTACACCATTGGTGGCTATGGCACTCATCGAGATTGCTGTTAACATTGTCTGTTAAAAACAAGATTAAATCATACATTTAAGCATATTAACCTAAATGACTATCTTCTGCTTTCTGTATATCAAACTCACTGTGCAATGATTGCAGAGTTACAGAGCTCACATTTATATACTATACTGCCTGCCTGACTCATCAATAACAGCTGCATTTGAGGGGTAGGTATTTTTCTGCAGTGAAAGTAGCAACCCAACCTAATAATGTAATCCGGTTGATTTATGAAACCTATAATTAATAGTAATAATAATAATAATAATAAATTCCTACCCAGCTAACAGGGAACATTCTCAGTACTTAGGATAACATTCTCTTATTCTATTATCTATTTCTTTTATCTAAGTTATGAACACTTTTTCTTCCAGTAATATTAACAGAATGTTCTTTGAAAACAGTCAACTGGTATTTAATAATGTTCTCAAAAGATTAGCATAAAAACATTATTCATGAAACATTTGAGACTTCTTGAGACATTTTAGTTGGATGTTGTTACATATATGTACAGTATATGTATACAGAAAAAGGACTGCACTCAACGTGTGATGCAGCAGAAGTCACCAAAGTATTCATGCACAACCAGATTGGGCTATCCGAAATCTTTCATATGTGAATTTATTCAAATATATATATATTTTATGAATGTTCTTTTTGTTAGTTAACAAAACAGAGTTAGTTAACCGACATAGTTAACCTTTGTCCTGAAGATGTAGGCCTACATGTCTAAATTTTGTTGCCACATCTCCAAAAGTTGAGACATAGTATCTTATCTCTTTCTTATCTCCGTCTGGTATCCTGTCTCAAATCAAATGTGTTTGCATAAACTCATTATCTTACTTGGAATCAAACTAAGGTAATATTAATATTAAGAGTGTTATAAGGTCTTTAGGCATGATCTTGCAGGTCTTACCTGATCTTATACTGTATTACAAACCACTCTTGCAGGATGCAGCGGTTAAAGCTTAGAGTGGTACATTTTAAAAATTATCTTTCTTAGAAATCAAGGTACAAAGAGAAATACCAAGAATTGTATTAATTTATTTCCCTAGTCCCTTCCTGTTATGTAAGCACAGCATATAATTTTAGTTTTAGTTTCAGAAGACATATTATTTGACATACTTTTATATTATTTACTGTCTGTGTCTTGTTTTTCACAATTGTCCATTGCCAGTGTCGAACTGCTTAAATGCAAGTTTAAACACAGGCTGGTTTTTTTTTTTACAGGATAGATACACAGACAAAAGTGTGGCAGAAAAGCCATGATAAACACAGCCTGATAGTGTACTTATTAGGGTGTGTCTGCAGTAACTTACGCACGAACAACACATGAGAACAATGAGGAAGGACTGGACGACACCTGCTGTTCCCACAATCCAGGTGAGACGCAGAAAAAGAATCACACCAAATATGTTCTGCAGACATGGCAGGTACACTCCCATCAGCGTGCCCATATTCGGAGACTACAGAGAAAAAAGCAGGAAAGAGAAAAGTCTCTCAGACTTTTTTATTTTTTATTTTGGTTGGAGTGAAAATATAATTTTCATTTTTTTTTTTAAAAAACCTTGGGCACTTGTCTTCTGGATGCATCAGCACTTTCTGCCTCTTCATGTTCTTTGGCTCCCTGAGTAACATTTGTGTAATTGACCAGCCGGCTGAGGAGAGACGAGACCTTCGGCCGGATGTCCAGCTCTTCCTAAGGAAACATACACCTCAGTACCACATATACTGTACTAAGATTGATACACATATAGATGATACTAAGAAAAGAAACACATTTTTTCATTTTTCCACTATATGTGTTGTTATTGATATTAGTGTTAAAATTATTGAGCTCTTAGATTATAGTGGTAATACTGCAAATAGAAGGAAAGGAAAATGTAAAATGAACCTCAAACAGAGCCAGGTTTCTGTCGTAGAAGTCATTCCTCTTAGATGCTGAGTCTGAACTGCTGAGAAAGGGACTGTCTTCTTTATGATTGCCGTGACCTAGAGGTAGAAGACATTTACAACTTATTTACTGGATTTAACATACAATGTCGTTGCTATGTAGTTGAGTTAAGGAAAATAATCTTCTTTGTGTATATGTGTATGGTGTCCAGTCCATTAGCGTTTAAATTTCCTTCTTCCCCCTCCATCCTTAATTTGCTATACTCTTTTTATTATCCTTTTCCACTGTATCGTTACACATATGATACCATGTATTTGTAAATGTAACATTTATTTCCCATCAACTGAAGAAGGATTTTTTTTTACCAAATAATTTTTTTGAGTTTATTTTCTCAGAATAACTTTTTCACCCACAATTGTGTAATTTCCTGTCCTACGCCTACTGAGTAAATGTCACTATGTCCCATTCTTTATGCTCTTATTGTGCTGTGTAACAATTGAGTAAAATAAAATCATTGTAATTATATATTTTTGGAATCATCTTCACATATGTAAAAGTGTGTGGAGTGTGGAGATCTTGATTTTGTTTATATTTATTAGGCTGATATTCCCAACCTTCAATTAGAAAATGGCATTTTGAAGCATATACAGAGACAAACACATAAAAACTCTTTATTTCTAAATACTCTTAAAAAAGAAAAAGCAGTTTAACTTTTTTTTTGCACCCAATCTTTACAGGACTTTATACATTTGATGATTTTTGACAGTAGTCAGGCAGCTCCCCAAGAACTATTTTCTATGATTGGCATCAAGCATTAAACGCATTTTGTATTTCTGCTTCCCTGAATCTTTCTCCCTCTCCATTTCTTTCATTATTTCATTATGTCCTTTAATCAGGTCACTGAATCAGAACACTTAATCAGTTTGAATATTTTGTGTCCTCACACTCTCTGCTTTCACAACAAATGTCAATACAAACACAAGCGTAGCACCCAAATACAGTGCCGGGCTTTCTGTGATAGATACCACAGCTAAATTTGTCAAGTTCATAACATTTAAGCTGTTTGGTCTGTATCACCCTTAGACCTTTTTTTGCACTAGACAACCACATTAAATACATTAGCGTGTCCATCTAACTGTTTTAAGTGGTTTAGATTTACATGAGCCTCATTTAAGAGAGGGGAAAGAATAATTTATATTTTAATGTTTGCAATTAATCATTTCATAAGCTCAGATGGTCACCAAATATACTTTCTCAAAAATATCTAAACTCAAGACAAATTATAAGAAAGAATTGTATGGTCTGAGGAAAAGATTGTGTCTCTTTTTCCCCCAATAAGTCTCACTCACCTGTGTCCAGGGTCAATGTGCCATTATAGGTAGTGTTAGCATTAGCATTGTTGTGGTGGATCAGCATGTTTGTCTATGTACAAAAAGGCAGGCAGCACTCTGAGCACTGGTCATAGTCTATATCCAGGTCAATGTGATCTATTAACTGTTACTGAGAGAGCGAGGGGGATCAGTATTCACACACACACACACACAGAGACACCACTCAGATTCAGAGAACATCGACTGAACTCAAACTATATGCTACAAAACACCGGATTCAATATGCAAGCAGAATCACACTCTAAGTGTTTAGGGTCAAGTAATATCACAATCTACCTTCCATAAAACATCTAATCCAGAATGTTAATACATTTTAAACAGTTGTTTATTAATAAAATGCCTGAAAATTCAGAAAATGGAACAGCCATTCAGTGGTGGGATCTTATAGGCCTATTGGAATATGTTCTTTATTAAATGAGAAAAGGAGAATGCTAAAATGCTGCCATCTAGGGTTGACAACTGTTCTTTTCTTAATCTGTATTTCCAGAATGTCAGAATGTCTCTTGCTGTGTGTCTGCAGGAGGGGGAAGCAAGAGCTTTATGGTGGCGGGTCTGAACACGTTAACAGGAATATGACAGAAGCTGTAGATCAAAGCCAAAGCTAACCACACACATGTAGTGTTAGGTGTGAGCCCAAGTCTGAGAGACTTCATATGCTTACTATAACAACATTTATCCAATCTAGAGAACAAGAACATTACTTGTTCACATTGAATATTGCATAGTTAGCTACTTTTTACATGCTACACAGTCAGTCATTTTCAACAGTCTTTAAACATCACACACACAAGTTGTTGTTCCATGAGTATGTGGGAAGACTCAGGCACATTTGGTAACCAGCTGTAGAAAAGTTTAGTTCAAACATCTGCAAATTGTTGCTCAGACAATAGCCTAAAGGTAGACCAGCTTCAGTGCAAACAGCCTCCAAAGTGGAACATATTGAGGAGACAAAATGCATATGTTTTATTTTTATGCAGGAAAATGCAAAAGCTGATTAACCTCAGAAATTAACCAGCTGGTAAGGAGCTTAAATATTAAATTTGCAAAAAGATCCCATTTATTAAACATTTAAAGCCTTCATTATGAGTCAAAGTCACTCTGTTTAGTCCGATTTAGCCCTGTTTTTTGTTGTTTTTTGGCTGCCTGTGTGTTATGATGGCATACTTGCTTGCTTGACATGATTGTAATAATAATATCCGGCGTGTGATTATTAATAATGTTAATACATTATTGTGTGCCTCTGTCTGTGATTGCTGTGGTGCTTTACATTTTGAGACTAATGCGCTCATACTGTAAACTACATAATTGCATAATCCACTCTATTCACCCACACTTTCCTGATCCTTCATTACAAATCAACCAGCTCCAGTGAGCATCCTGAGAACAGTCACATTAAAGGGATAGTTCACCCAAAAATGAACATTTTCCTGGGATTTACTCACCCTCAAGCCATCCATTCAGACGAACACAATCAGAGATATATTTAAAAATATCCTGGCTCTTCCAAGCTTTATAATGGGAGTGAGGGCATTAATAATAATATGAATATAATGATAATTCATATATTATTAATAATAATTAAGTCCTGTCAATAAGTATTAAACAGTTTACAGATGATGTCAGTTACACATGACCTTTACAAACGTTAAGGATGGATTGCCTTTTTAAAGTGTTTTTCCCAAGAAGAGAAGTTTGTTACACAATTGGCCCATCACTGGTAGACTGAATGAGATGAGTACAGTTGAATAAGCCTGTGGAATTGGACCCTGCTGGGAGAGCAGAACGTACAAAAAGGCTTTGATGTGTGTTAATGAGGGAGAAGAAGCTGTACTGTATGAATCTCCAGTAATTAAAAACATAGCAAAAGGTAAAACATATATACTACACTTACTCAAAAGTTCTATGAAAACAACACTGTAAAAAAACATATAGACCATTTTGCAAGATGTAAACAACACTGGTCCAGAAGCACTTCCTGTTTCAGTTTTTTAACACTACATAAAAGCTGGGATAAAATACAACCAACAGAACATGTAAAACTGAATCAAAATGTTAAACAAACATATTTAAGATTTTTTCTTTACATGTGAAATAATGAAAACAGTTATAAACTGAAACAGGAAGTGTTTCTGGACCAGTGTTGTTTACATCTTGCAAAATGGTCTATAAACAAATGTCTGTATGTAAATAATGCCAATAAAACCCTGAAAAGAATTGATTATTGTCAAATTGTTTAGATTATAATATACTTTAAGATAGGCCTACATTGAAAAAAATGTCAAATTTGTTTTTTCCCAGCATGCATTTGGACATGCATAATTAATAGTATAATTGCTTAAAAATTAATAATTGATATAAAAATTAATATAACTCTTTTATTTAGGTTCATATAGCTTACACCATCTAACTTGATCCAAACAGGTACACTAAAAAGGTTTGGGTTTGGTACTTTTTTTTAAAAATGTTTTTAACAGAAGCGTCTTCATAAAAAAATACACTAAATAACAGAAATATTTTTACCATGTAAACTGTTTTCTATTTTATTATATTGTAAAATGTTGTCATTTATTCCTATGACAGCATCAGCCATTACTCCAGTCTTCAATGTCACATAATATTTCAGAAATCATTAATGATATGCTGATTTGGTCCTTTCTTATTATTATCAGTGTTGAAAACATTTGTGCTAATTAATGTTGTTGTGTAAACCTGACAAAATTTGTTCATGATTCTTTGATGATTAGAAAGTTTAAACGAACAAACAACATCGAGCTGCGTTGTCAAACGCGATGGGAACGCTCTGCGTGATTGCGTCGTGAAGCGTCTGTACAATCAGTCCAATGAGAGAGCAGGACGTCAGTTGACGTCATCGACCAGGAAACTATAAAGCACCCTTGAGATCAGACCGCGACAGCTTCTGTAGCCTTCAGCAAGCGATCTCTGTACTCTGTCCTTGTCTATTTATTGTTGTTTGTCAAAGCCAAGAAAAGAAATATATATCACTATCTATATTTATGGAAAGCAAGATTATAGACGCTGTGTGGTTCCCTGCCCTCGTTACATCACGGGTGGGGACACACATCAGCTATTTGTTTGGGAGTGGAGCATGCCAGCAGTCAGTTCTCGAGGGAGCTGATTGTGGGCATTGCGAGAAGCTGTCCGCGAGGACGCTCCGCTCCCGCCGGGCGTTCTCCGAGGAGGACGGTTCGGTTCGCGTTCCCCGCGCGGGTCTCTCTGTTGCCGAGGCACACGACTCGCATTTCGGGGTTCGCAAACGGATCTGACAGCGGGGGTTGGGACGAGCTCAGCTCTATCTCAGCTTTCACATGCCAGATCTGGACTGCGATTTCCAGTTTCGAGGAATTGGTATCGTTAGTGTTTTGTTTTAAAAAGAAACCGTACAAACAAATAAAAATGTTAAGAGAAAGGCAGATTGACTTTGACTTTTAAATGAATGAATAAATAAGTCAGCTCATCTGCTGAATAAAGAGGAGCTTTTAAAAGGAGGTTTTATTTATGCTTTTGCCAGTTACAATTTTACTGGCTAGCTGAACATTATGAGATTGAAAAATAAATAAGAGTTTTTAGATTAAATTTATTTTAAAAACTAGAAAACTCTGTTTCTCAGCCTCCTCGTCGGGGTTATATTTTATGTGTTTAATCCCCATATTATAGCAATGTTTGGGTATTTCAGTTAAGAGACGCTTGCAAGCTTTCTCTCTCCCGAGTCTGTGTCATCGTTTTTAACCCCGACGTTACCCACCAGCCATCATAATGAATAAATTTTTATTAGGAAAGAGCAGCCCTGGTGGGTATGGAATGTGTGTGAGGAGCGACTCTCTGAGGAGGGTCGCAGCGCTGCCAGTTCGGTTGTTCCCGCTGGTGGCCACAGAATTATATGTACATATATGTTTTTTCCGATATAAAGATAATGGGAAAATAAAAATATG